>JAUBOD010000279.1:800671-827767 GCA_032353885.1 Nothura maculosa | reverse complement strand
ACACCTGAGAAAGCAAACACGTATATATCTGTATATATATATATATATATATATATATATACATATATATATATATATATATATACAGTTTAAGCTTTTTTATTTTATTTTATCATCTGTGAAGAATTAGCAGATGAGATTAATGCTAGCCAGAAGAGCAGCAGTTCTAGCAACTCTGATAGCAATGAATCTAAACAACTTCTAAGCCCTTCTCCGCTCAGAAGTAACTGAAAATATTTTATTAATAAGATTTACTGGAGGCTGTACTTTTGTTCAGCATCATGGGGCCTTAATTCAGGGGAATGTTTGTGTGGCAGGACTGTCACCATACCAGTGCCTTAGTAAAAGGCAATTTTGAGCACCCACGTAAAACAAATGTCAGTAAAGTAAAATACCAGATAAGAAGAATTCAAAGGAAATATAAACAACTATGAGAGGAAGGCATTACTTGGTGTGTTTTTACTATACATGCACACACACACGTATAAATGTGTATATATGTTCTTACTGTGTTCTACTATGTATAGCTGCTACTTCTCAAAGAACCACAGTCCAGAAAAGAGCAAAATGAAGCTACTTTCCCTTCCAGAATCTCCATTTCAGGAGGCCATAGAATTAGTCTAGATCTTCAAATTCAAGTTTTCTTGATGAAGTATTTCCTTTGGATATATATGTCTGTTCCATTCCATTTATTGTTTAAAGTATATCTTTAACAAGCTGGAGATTAAAAAAAAAAAAAGAAAGGCAGGGGTGTAGGTTGCATGGACAGCTTGACACCTCTCTTTCCTTGACATATTCGGGCATGCATGCTTTCTAAATGTTCATAAACCCTAAAGCTCTGAAATTGCCAAACCATTAAAAGGTCTGCATAGCAGGTACAAATGTGTGCTGTTCCCACAGAGAGGAAATTAGGGTTTAATATTCCAGGGCAGACTTTGTAGCCTCTAGACTGCTTCAGAGCCAAATAGATCATCCATCCTGATAATGACTGGTAGTTTTCACTGTCACATTGTGCCCCATGGGCAGGCATTGGGAGATCTTTACCTAGGGACTTTACTGTACTTCTCTGATGGAGTTGTGCTTGTTTACCTGCAAAGAATATGACTTCTTCTGATAGGAATGTAAGTTGTCTTCTTCAGCCTATGCCTAGCACTTTGCCAGCATCAATGATCACACTGTATGCAAACCGGACAGCCACAGCAGGCATTAAGTAACCCTTAGCAGAAGTAACTCATGACCAAAGCCTGCAGAATAAAGAGTATCTGCTGTTGTGGTTCGAGGTTCACTAAGCAGGGTGAGAAGGGAGATGGAAAGCAAATGTGGTTCCAATTAGCAACAATTTCAGCAGCTATCCAGTAAGTGAATGGCCACAGAGACCAATACTCTCTTACGCCCTGCAGAAATTGCAGAGAAAGATGTATTGAAAGAAGTGATGACACCTGGTAAATGGTCTCTCTTATGCCCACTGCTTCCTGCTCAATACCTATTCCCAGTTATGTTTTTATTGTGTTACATTCTGCCTTTTTTTCTTAGATAACAGCAACTTGTTTTTGTAGTCCTTTTCTCTAACGCCTCAAAATCTTATCTTTTGTTGTCTTTTCTGGACACTCAAGTCTGTGTTTCTGCAGTTCATCCTTAATGGTCTCATGAACTTCGGAACTGAAATGTTACCTTTCTCATATAATATTTGGTTATAATATTTTATATTATAAATATTTTAATACCTCCCTATAAAATGTTTTAATACCTCCCTATTAAACCTAAGAAATCCTTCTTGCTCTATTCTTGAAATACGTATTCTGTAATATGTTTTCCGGCCTCAGGATAACTTGGGCATAGCACACAGTTTCTCATAATTCCCTCTGCATTCACATCCGTAGGAAAAAAAAAATATTCTTTGTGTAACTGTAGCAAGAGATTAATTATGAGTATTTCAAACTCAGCTTATGTCATTGCTGAACCTGGACAGGAAGACACTTTTGCTTTAGATATTTCAAAAAAGTTCATAAAAAATGAATCTTTCATGTCTGATAATATGCCTTTTTTGGTATTTATGAAGTGAGAATGACATATCATATTGCTTTTTGTCTCAACTACATATCTGAAAAATACTTTTGGTAGCTGATTGCAAGTATAGTATAATCTTAAATTATTTTGTTCAATCATATAACATTATGTGTACAGGAATGACATCTACAAGGGAAACATTCATACACAGGATATTTCTTCTACTTAGAATATTAGAACTCACTTCCAGCTGGAAAACTACTTTTTCCTTAAAAGTTATAATCCATTCAAATTCTAGGAAGATTGTTTACTGCTTGTGTGCTCATCAGCTAATACTGTAGTATATAGAATGGAATAAAAAGGAAAATAATAAAACCTCAGTGAGGGTATTTGTGGAGCCCGTCTAGCTTGGAGAAGAGAAGGCTGAGAGGGCATATGATTAACATGGATAAGTTCATGAAGGGGAAATGTAGGGAGGAAGGGGCCAAGCTCTTCTCAGTGGTGGCCAGTGACAGAATAAGGGGTAATGAGTACAAGTTGCAACACAGGCAGTTCCACCTCCATGTGAGGAGGAACTTCTTCACTGTGAGGGTGACAGAACCTTGGCACAGGCTGCCCAGGGAGGTTGTGGACTCTCCTTCTCTGGAGATCTTCAAAACTGGCTTGGATGCCACCCTGTGCCCTGTGCTCTGGGTTTCCCTGCTGGAGCAGGAAGGTTGGACTAGATGGTCTCTAGAAGTCCCTTCTAAAATCTGAACCATTCTATGATTCTGTGATTCTGTGATTTGGCCTGCAGTGTAGCAGAGAGTTACCAACGTCTGTCTTCTTATTTTCCACACTCCTTTTTCTGGATTATTTCAATTTTAAAAGACCTCAGAAGACTAATTAGACCTCATAAGATCAAAAATCTTCTCTACTCCTTGTTATTGTTTCTGATGTAATCATCAGTGGATGCTTAAGGAAAGAATATTATGGTAAACTCAGAGTGGTATATCCTGTAGCTTGTTTTACCTCTTTCAGCAACTTGCATTTTAGGGATTTCTTGCGCCAAAACTAATTAGAGCTTCATTTTGCTATTTCTTTTCCGAGTCTGCCTAGTTACAATCTGTGAAGGAGTTCAACATTTCATGTGTTTTGTGAATAAAGCACTTTTTTTTGATTGCCTTGACATACTACTTGATAACGTCTTTTAAAGAGTGTTAGATTTTGTTTTTACACAAGTAATAATTATCCCCTATTTACTTTCTTTTGCTGTTCATAATTTTGTACAGCATTGTCTGATCCTTCACTACTGCACTACTGTCTTTTTTCTAATCTAAAAAGCCTCAGCCCTGCTAATCTAGGCCATTTCCTGCTCTACCTGGTTGCCCTTTATTTGAGCTATTCCAGTGCTGTTGCACAGACTTCAGTTGACAGAGATGACAGAAGGCATACAATTTCAACATGTTAGATGAACAGCTTTTTCACGTAGTTCCTAATAGCTGCTTTTCCTGAAGATACTGTGATTCTTTTTAGTAACTTAGGCACAATTCTTCCAGGATGATTCACTGTCTGCTTTAGAAGGCTCTTTGCATGTTGCTCTGTGTTTTCTGGCATAGAAATGTATGAAAACACACAGAAAGAAAGAGAAGCTGCTTGCTACAGCTGCCTTTAAAGTCCATATGATAGTTTGCATTTTCATTATTTGAACAGTCCTATATTTTTTAACATTTAGTTAAGAGAGACCAAGAGGTCTGCATGGTCAGAAATCCCAATAATAAAAGGAGATTTCACGTGCCCTAAGTAGATTAAATGTCTGTCATGAGAGGATCCTAAAATCAAAATGTTCAACGGTACAGCAAAAGAGTTAAAAATCTATTTTAGGGAGTGGGAGGGGCAACCATATTAGGAATACAGATTAGTTAATTCTTGGCATCAAAATTATGCATTCTAGAAAAGCTTTTAGAGATTCACACACATTAGCCATTTTTAATGGATCATAGTATGAGACTTCTCAGACACTGAAGCTATGAGGAAAGAGTGTTAAAGGATTTCAGACATGCAGCTGCTAACCTGTATACTGTGGCTGGTAGCCCAGTCCCTAAAGTAGCCCTCATGCCAATAGATAAGAGAGTGATAAATCTAACTGCAAGTATTTGAAAAAAAAATACTAGGCAAGAGACATTCAGGAATCACAAGCAAATAACTGCAATTCTGTATTGGTAAATTAGCAGAACAAAAATAAAGCTCAAATTAGCACAAACATAAATATATAAACAATATAATGAGGATGTATGACTGATTTCTGGGGAGGAAAGAAATGTCTGGTGAATAGATTATTTTCAAAGTAGCAATGAGATTAATATCTATTTAGTAAAAGAGAGACGTATTTTTGTCTTTTTTTTTTAAACTGGCTTACTGAAAAACTGAATATACATACAACTCTTTGATTTAATTTGGAATTGTTTTTAAAAGAGCTCAGCATTTTAGAACTGCTCCAGAGTACTTGCAGTTTGCAACAGAAACCTGACATATCAAAAGCAAGCATATATCTTCTACAAAAAATGAGTTTGAGTGTCTCACTGCATTCTACATTTTCTAAAATGCAGCACTAAAACAATGTTAAGGTCTACTGGAAATACACACACACAGACACAAAAAATCAGTAATTGCAGTTTAAAATGTTTTTTACTGATAAATTCAGAAGTTATCACCAATTTCCATCTCACAAATTTTCTTACCAACTAAACTATGTAATTTTTCTCTTGCACTATTCTATACTGTTGACTTTGATTATTATTTCTTTGCATGCCTGACGGTAGCTTTTGGCTTTTGTTTCGACCAAAACTTTGAAGACTTTCCATCCCTGCTGAACGTTCCTGAATTTGTTCACATTTTCCGCAGAAGACTACAGACTGTAACTCATTGCTTTAATTTGCATTTTATGTAATTCCAAATCAAACCTAACTAAACTATTTCATCAAGGAAAAACAAGAACATTACTCAAAAAGTTAAAGGAATAATGGCAAAAGCAACAAATCATTTCGTAAGGGGCTTTAGATGTTTATTCCAATGTATGTTGATTGTGCCTAAGAGCAAGCAAAATGTAAATTAAATTAGTACTCAAGTTTATCATTAGGAAACAACCTTTTTTTTTTGAAAAAAGAAAACTCCTTAAATTAAGCCCAATGTGGGTTAGGCCTACTCGTTACATAAGCTGCTAATCCACATCAAAACCCTTTTAGTAACATATGGACCATAATAATTTCCGGTGCTCTTTGCTTCTTCAACATAACAAACTGTTAGCTGAAGGGGGCTTATATTTGAATTTGAAGTTACTAAAGAGATCAAAACTGGAATTTCCCCATAAGGATCATTAAAGCCTATTACCAAAAAGCCTGAGAGTCATGCTTAGCAAAGAGTAGTGTTAATGCATCTAGAATAAGCAATACAAATGACAATCTCTGACAGAAATGGGATGGCAGAGGTATAAATTGTGAGCAGGATATTTTTAGGAGCCCTTTTAAGATACATACAAGACTGCAAGCATTACTATATACCTAAGAAGTTCAGAGGTGACAAAGAGATAGCAGTTACAATTTCTTCTTTTTATTTTTAAAGTAAGAAGTCATTACCTTAAAACATTTTTGTAGCATCTTTTAACAAATTTAGATTTATTTTCTTTGAAATACAAACTTTGTGTTACAAACACTGCTTGATGATGGGGCACACAATTATTTGCTGTTTTTTTTGTGCATACAGAATATAATGGATTTACATGAGTTTTGAAAAACAGAGTTATTATTCATCCTTACTATAATCCCACTAATTTTGGATCCCACTAATTATGGGTTTTGGTCTGTGTCTGTTCCATCCAACCTCCTGTTGTTCTTTTGCACCTCTGAAACTATCCTCTATGGCCACGAGATCCCTTAAATTTATCTGTAAGAGATAGCTAACCTTGGAGGCCAGATGAATGAAGTAAACTCTATTCTTCAGAAAAGTCTAGGATTTGTTTTATATTGCAGGATACTTACAAACAAACTGGCTTGAACAGGTCATGTTTCTCTCAAGCTGTTGAAGATATTATTTGGACATCACTGAAATGTGATGAGAAAGGAAAGAGAGTCCGGTGTGTCCTCTTTGCTCTGCATGGTATAACATTGGTCTGAAAATACAGAATTGGACTTTAAACATAAGATGTTAAGCTATGCAGAAAAGGAAATGGTCTTTTTATTTACCTACACTGCTGTAGGAACCAGAATAATAGCCAGGCTTTTAAAAAGCACAAATGGGCCAGAAACTGACAGTGACTAAACTCTAATAGCTACTGTGTTAATTGCAGTCTTGACCAAAAAGAAAAAAAAAACAGTGACCCTAGTGAAGATAGGATGGGGAGAGGACCTCCAACCAAGAGGATTTTTGCCCTCTCTTGGTATTTAGCTCATTTAAAGGCAGTCCAATTATTTAAAAGTCATTTTAAATATGCTTTTGCTTGCTTTTATGACAATTTCTAATGCTTACTTTTATTGAGGCTAAGGACAAAAAATTAGTAGGAACACTGCAGCAGTGATTTTCCCTCATGCAAAGAGACATCGGATAGGATAGGTCTCTATCTATGTGTACCATGCTGCATTCACCTCTCTGCTCTCCTGGGACAGGTGACAAAAGCTGCAATCTATAGGCAATGTTTAAGCCCTTCAAGGAGCTGCCAGTTTCCTCCAGCATCAATATGAGCCAGGAGCTTCTCCTTTTACTTTCCAAAGTATGAAGCTGCTTTCTATTTCTGTCTAGGAGGTCTTTTATATTTTCCAAATAGGAGACTGAAAACAAGTTTTTTCTGCTTTGCATTTCACCTCTAATTTGTAGCACATGATATTCCCCTTACCTCCTTTTGTCACCTTAGCACTACTCTATGATAACCACAGCACTGTGTGTGTAAGTATTGGCAGCACATGATATGGAAGTAGCAGAAGAAAAAAGGTTGTGTGCCATCAGAAAACTTTTAAATGGTGCATAGTGCAGCCAGGAGCTATCAGCAGCATTTATGTCCTACAAATACCGTTTCTGTCCTGCCTGAATAAAGTGAATTCACCACCAAAGCCTCTTCTCTGAGTCACTTCTTGGACTAGGCAGTATCCTTCTCCGAACGGAAAGCATGAAGATGGATGCCCAGACTGAATTTGTCCAGCTGAATTAATGGATGGGATTTCCATGGTCCATTCACAAGTTTTGTTATCGTCATGGGCCAATGTGTATTTTATGCAACAGACTAGGGTGTTGAAGGTGGGAAGAAAAATCATTTTAACACATAGGGCTAAGAGTGCCTCAATTAAATTTTACAGTTTTTCAAAATGTATCCTGTCCATTAAGTTAAATTAAGTGGCTTTGGTTACTAAGGTTAAGTTTCCTTTAAAATAGCCCACCAAAATTGAGTGGAATCAATGTGTTGCTGATACAAGGTGAACCAATGACTACCCTGGTAGGAGATGTCATGGATATAAGGCTCAAATGGAAATTATATAAGGAAAATTTTGTCTCTACATCTTACTCAATATGAGGAAATGTCAGTGTTACAGAGGCAGTTTATCAGAAATATTTATTTTATTAAGTTCTGCAGGAGATTCATCTGCCAAAGAGAAGGCAATTCTAAACAGCAATTTATTACTATTTTGGAAGGTAGTTATAGGGTCTACAACAAGGAAGAAAGTTACACCACAAATATAGTCTGTTCCTGAAGTAGATAGCCCTGGGCAGAACAGCTACTAGAATCACATTGCTCTCAGTCCAGCTCAGGATCTAGCTGTGTGTGAAGATTTAAAGCCTGGAAAAATCACTGAAATATATGGACAAGTTAAGGACTTTTTTTCTTATTTCATTTATATAACAGTTGATAATCAGATCTCATCCAAGCAGATGCATTAGCAATGTCTACAGAATATAGTGCTTCCAAAGTTATATATCTTAACTAAGACTCACAGAATCATAGAATCACACAATGGTTAAGGTTGGAAGAGACTTCTAGATATCATCTAGTCTAATCCCCCTGTTCCAGCAGAGACACCCAGAGCATGTGGCACAGGGTTGCATCTAGGCAGGTTTTGAAGATTTCCCAAGACGGAAACTCCAAAATATCTCTGGGCAGCCTGGGCCAGTGCTATCACCCTAACAGTAGAGTTCTTCCTCATATGGAGATGAAACCTCCTGTGTTTTAATTTATACTCATTACCCTTTGTCCTATTGCTGGCCACCACTGAGAAGAGTTTGACCCCAGCCTCTTTACATTCTCCCCTTAGATATTTGTACATATTGATTAGATCTCCTCTCAGGCTGCACTTCTTCAGGCTAAAAAGGTCCAGCTGGCTTAGTCTTACCTCATAAGGTAGATGCTCCAGGCCCTTAATCATCTTTGTAGCTGTATATTATGACTCATCGGTGCTTTGAAGTGAACGCTTCCACAAGAATTGCATCATTGTTTATTGGTGCTGGCATGTGCCTTATCACAAGAAAATCCTAAGAAAAATGAGTAGTGCTTTTGCCATTATCTGCCATATTTCTGTTGTGACTTAGCTCCCAGCTCATGAGGCTGGGGCTGTTTTCTGCCCTGATATAAATGCTGCCAGATGTAAAGTCACATTGCACAGGCTTGCCTTGTGAAGCAGTTCACAGCTGCATTGCTCAAAATGTAGTCAGAAACCAAACTGAATTTTCTAATATTTTGCCTCACTTCCAATGGTTATGGTGCCAGACTAGCCACAGTCCCTCTTTCAGTGTTGAGAGAAAGGTTGAATGTACCTTTCCAAATCCACTTGCCTGTGGCTACTAATAAGCTATCTTGGACTATCTACTCCCTTCTCGAATTGCTTGGGACTGGATGAGTGAAAACAAAGGTTGTATGTGCCTCTGAAAGACTTCAAGCTAAACTTATGCATCAGAGCCTTTTCGATGATATGTGCTTAAGCTGTTGCATATATCGGTTTGTGATCCTGCTTTAAAACAATACATCTATTAAACTGAATTGACTGCATAGGCTACAGATTCTGGCATAATTCAAAGCCTGACTCACCTTAGGCAGAAAAAATCATTTCTTTTAGAAAGGTATTTAAAGATTATATATTGATACTATCCAGGTGTATTGATATCTTTCCCATTTGGAAAGACTGCATCAGCAGATAACTAAATAAACTTAATTACACATCACAGAATTATTCAGTTCAACTTTATCCAATCATGAAGCCTAGCAGACATATCTGGCTGTGAGACACATAGCACATCACCATACAGACTTGGAAGAAATCAGCAAAACTAATTTTATTCCAAGTCTGTTTGGATTTTGGTCAAAGTCACAAGCCTGACATTACATAGGGCACAATTGCCATTTTAACACATCAGAAGAACATTATTGAAATGAAAGCAAGTAATTATGACATGCAGATAAAATACATTTTAATGCATGCAAATCTATTGAAGTTCAATTTTAATGTATGCCACTAACTGAAACACATTCTGGTAATAACTGACAGTAACACTACTCCCTTCTGCCCTTTCCTTCTGTCTACTACTCTTCTTTCCTCTCATGCACTTCAAATAAGTATATATCATTATAATCATAATGAGTAAAATACACCAAATCATTATGATAACACAGTTAAGCAGGAATAACATATTTCATTGATTTTTCTGCCTGCATTGTAAGAATCATTCTGTTCAAGAATTCAGAGGAGAAAACTGGAGGACATATAATGAGGATTCTGTGTACTTCAGCCACTTAGTGCATTTGCATCCTCATAATAAAATGAAGTGACTATTTTCATCATTATGTTTCCACTTTAATTTCTCAACATAGCATTTAACATTTTGCAGTCCATGTAAAAATACTTTCTTTCTTACTCATCCCTTAAAATGTTTGTCATAACAGTGAGGCTAGAAGCAATTCACATATTTTTTCCAGATTATTTTTTGTACCATTATACTTGAAAATCTTAAATTGTTCTTGAAGCATATTTTGGGATGGGCTTTGAAAAGGCTGTTGCTATAAATCATGTATTTTTAGAATACAGACATATGGTATGACTGAGTGAGTGTTGAGGTTTGAGGTATTTACCTCTGCAAAGTAAAAAAGACTTTGCAATATTTAAAAGATGTCATTGCCATGATGACATTTGTCTAGCAAGAAAAAAAAGGTTAAATTACTAAAATGAATTCAGAAGATTTGGTTTCAGATTTTGACTTTGCTGTTGATTTCTTTCCAATTTAATGCTGAATCTATACACTTAATTCCTATATGCTTTATTTTCTGCTATATAAAACTAAAACAATCATACTTCCTATCACGATAAGTCTTTTGTGTTCCACTGCAAAAGCTCTTTTGGAAAGATGCTGTCTTATATTATTTAGATTAGCTCATACTATTTAGATTAGTGTTGTGCATAACCAAGGAGCTCTGTACTTGTAGATGCAGGTTAATAATGATAAAATAACACTTTCTATCAATGACTCTCTGTAGAGAATGCTCTCAGGACTTAGGTAATTCATCTTAATTCATGTAAGATTTTAGCATAACATCTTACAATTACTAATTTTAAATAAGTATTTTCAGAGGTATTGTACTGTATAGATAGTATCTTGAACACTGACTCCCACAAGGACAGATGAACATCACATGCATGTGCTAAAACAAATATGCAAATTCAACTTGCAACTCTGACTCTTTCATGTTGCCTAAGATTGGCAAACGTCTGCAGGACCTAGAGTGCATGGCTGTATACTGCATAGCTGCTATTTCTTCTGAATGTCATTTTGATGATGGGTTGAAATAAATCAATGACTTAGTTTAAATGAGCAGGCATTCTTTGTGACTGCTCGTGTTGATTAATTTTAGGTGCCTGGTCACTAAGCTAATTTGCTAAGCTCCTCCTGTGGTAAGAAAAGGGCATCTCAGAGGAACAAAAAGAGGCTCCTGCTTAAGCATCTCCTGGAATAATACTCTTCCATTGACCAGATACAGAGGTAACCTACTTTTTCACTTACATGTCAAAGAGCAATGCCACAAGTTACTCATACTTATTAGAAGACTTGAATACTGAAAGGCTTAATTAGCACAATATTTCTTTTTTATGATGAAAGTGCAACATCAAATTTCCTTATGTGTCACAGCCTTTTTGAGCTGAATACATAGCACTAAATGGCAGGAGTTCCTGCTGCACTGTTGATCCAGAATTTTAGATGCAGATTTTAAGATGCGACTTTCTCAGTGGCAACAGAGTGAGGGTGTCAGAGCACTGTCAGTGAGAGTGACAGAGCACTGGAACAGGCTGACCAGGGAGGCTGTAGAGTCTTCTTCTCTGGAGGTCTTCAAAACCCACCTGGATGCTGCCTTGTGCCACGTGCTCTGGGTGTCTCTGCTGGAGCAGTTGGGTTGGACTAAATGATGTCTAGAGGTCCCTTCCAACCTTAAACATTCTGTGATTCTATGATTCTGTGAACAGCACACATAAACAGCAGCCTGACATTACACTGACAGCCTCAGCACTTTGGAATTCCCTGGATGTTGCATCTGTGTCAGCTCAAGCCATGAAGTGGCTGGGAAAGGGCTTCCTGAGGAGCACATAGGGATGTAATTCTTCTTTCACAGCCTCCTCAGCTGTAAACCTCAGTCATGGTTCATAGATACCAAAGTGTCCAGTCTGCTTTAAGCGACCTACACAACTGCTACCATGGCTGCTGCTCTATCTTGACACTCGCTTTTTCAGTAGGAATATCCTAACTTCATTATTGCTATTGAGTAACACCTGGCTCTGGAGATGCTCTTCTGAATTTCAGCAAGGTTATTTTTGTGAGCAACATACTCTACAGCATAGGCATGACTGCTAACAACTGGTCCTTTAGTTTTCCTATATTTTATATTTTTTAAGATTTTTATTTACTTTACTAAATGTCAAAATAGATTCAGTTCCCTTTTGGAAGCATTTAGAAGAATTATCTTCCAACAAATAGAACAGTAAAGCATGAATTGCAGAATACAATATTGTTCTCAACTCACATGGCAAATAACAAAGTTTCTTCATTTTCTCGATGTCTTGTGATGCCTGATGACACCCCTATTTGTTTAAATACTCTAAAATGATACCTTGAAACTCTCTACCTGTAATAGGAATTTTATTTGTCAATCAAAGCATGAATCATTTTTCATCTCTATTACTTCTGTGGTACATATCTAGTGACCATTTTTTA
The DNA here is from genome assembly GCA_032353885.1 of Nothura maculosa. Lineage (NCBI taxonomy): Eukaryota > Metazoa > Chordata > Aves > Tinamiformes > Tinamidae > Nothura > Nothura maculosa. The sequence goes on along the minus strand of JAUBOD010000279.1, from coordinate 815,548 downwards.
GGAATAAAGTGTTTCTTTTGACATCCTAGATGAAAGTAACACATTCTGTTTTATTCTACTGGTATTTTGCATAAGAGCAAAATAATGTTATATGAACAAAGACAGAGTTCACTGGTGGCTTACAAGTACCTTTTATATTTGTGAAGACAGCTACTCTTTTGCAATCATATCCAGATTCAAAGGGGACTATCTTGCTGCCATAAGCAGGAATTAGTATATTTTTCTTTAGGCAGAATATTTTGCTTTTTTAATGCAGCTTGGGATTAAAACAGGCATATCTATTCAAAAAGTCGCAAATTATTTTTGTTGTGAATTTTTCATATAAACACATGAACTATCCTGCAGTTTTTCCACTGGAAAAGGGAACCAGCAGGTTTTGGGGGATAAGATGCCACTTTAAGCCACTTTAAACTTCCCTTAGGATGGACCCCAATAGTGAAGAATGGACTTTGGAAGTGAGTTGAAGTAGGAGCTTTTAACTCCCGTGCCAATAGAAGTGGCTCTCAGGATACTATATGTGAACACAATAGCCATAACATGAACACTAAACACTCTGGGGCTGCTTAGCTTTCTTGCATTAAAAAGTCATGCTGCAAATAATGTTTGACGAGTCATAAGGCCATGTCAAAAACAGTAACAGCCTGGAGGTAAATAGGAAAACATTGTGTGGGTGTTGCTTGAAAAAAACTGATAGAAAACGATATGAATTCTGTGCATGCATTCTACTGCTCAGCTCTACACTACTGTTACAAACTGCAAATGGGTTAAATTAATACATTGGAATATTAAGAATTTAATAAAATAGATTACACAGTAATAGTTTCTGTTAAGAAAATGACATACTCATAGTAACCAGGGGCAAGTATGTCTAGTAGGCAACACTAGAGATGACAGAATAACCATACACACTGCAGTAGCATAACTATAAATACAAATTGAGTGGGGTCCCCATTTAGCTGCATCTTCAGAGAGTGGATAGAGGTTTGATATATGATAGCTAAATACACTGGACTACAGCAATGTTATCTGGTTTATATTTTTCACTCTTATTCTATCAGACAGAAGAAAACAAGCCCATTTAAACATATGGCCCATTTGTGTAGACAAACATAGTATACTTTCTTACAAAAAAAAGATTCTCTAACTGTTCCTACTGTGTAGCAGTTTATGAGGTTTGTTTCTCTTCTACTTTAGACCACCTTATAGTGGTCTCAACATTTTCTTTTGAACTTCAGTGCTCCAATTTTTTTTTTCACTTAAGACTTAAGTTGTGCTCCCAGTGATCTGTCTCATAATGGTGAAATGGTGACATCTCAGACTCTTAAGGGCTGGCCAAAGATATCTCACAGTGACGCTGCAGACATTACAGGTAAGGAAGTAGAATTATCAACTCTTGTCTTTTTTTCCTGAAAGAAATGGTGGATGGGTATATGAGATTAAGATTTATTCTTAGTTCTGCAAAATATATGCTCTGAAACATGGAAAATCTCTTCAGAAGAATATTGGTGAGGCTTGTTTGTTGTTTTGTAAAGTCAAGAGAAGTGCATTTTTCACTGTTGCTAATCTTTCCAGAAATGCAGAAGAAACCAGGCATGACATCTTTTCAAATTTAATCAAGTCTTAAGAAGTTAACTTTTGAGGCTTATTATTGACATTATTAGTCAATACAGCTATTAGTATGATCACTAAACTTTCAGTGCTCATTGAATTCCAGGTTAAATAACGGAAATCTGTTGGGAAAAAAAGGCTGGCTTTCATACTAATTGGCATAGATATTTATAAAGGGATAGGTCAACAGGAGACTGAAGAGTAATTTTTATTTATTTTTTAATTTCAAAATAGAAGACAACCACATTACTATGAGTTTTAAATATCATACTTCTGTCTGGAAAAAAAATCTAACCATAATTACTATAATTAGAAAAGATTGGAGGATACAAATGTTGTTACTTACCTTCTGCGTTGTACAATAGTAAATGTTTTTGTTATGCATGTTAACTCATGGCTTTTTCCTTCCTGTTTCTTGTCAATCAATCTGTTTTCCCTTTTTATATGCTTATAAGGGGCCAAGCCTTACTCAGCCGTGAGAAATGCTCTTCACTCTCAGTGTGTTCCATTGAAATCAGTTATCCTCACCACCTACAAAAAAATGAGATTCTGAGGTTTGCTAGAAGTGCACTACATTTATTTGGGGAAAGAAAAAGAAAGTCTTCAGATTGGTGACCCGTAAAACAGAAAACTTTGTGTCACATCTTTAATGAAGTGAAAGCCTGTTAATTTAGGGCAACTTCTGAGATGCTTGCAAGGTGTGGGAGGTGACACATATATCTCTCATCTTTTTCAAAACTAAAGCATTAAAAAGATGTTTTAAAGTTATGTACAATACTCAGTCTAATCCTCCAAGGCAGAAAGATGTTCTTCACACTCCAATTTTCTCTAGAGAAGATTACAACCCTTCAAACTCGCCTCGACCTGCTTGTGGAGATGCACTGTAAGATGTTACATGTATATGAGAGGCATATATAGAGAGAGAGAGTATGGCAGGCACTAGGCTTCATAGAGGATTAAATCAGTACAATTTCACAGAAGTTGGCTACACTGTGTTCCTGGGCCACAAATAGCCAGAGTTAGGTTGATATCAGGGAACACATACCTCTCTCATGACACTTTTTACATATCCACTCTGTGGATCTGCAACCTTTTCCCATGAGAAACTGGATCCTGGGCTCCTGGACCTGCAGTCCCAATCCTGGCAGCTGCTTACATAACAATTTCATTAGTTTTAGTTTCAAATATATGCAAAAAGTCTCCTAAATTTACACTCAAAGTCTTGAATTTTTGTTTGAAAACCTGTGACGGTGAAGAGCTCTACCATATACTTTTCAGCCTCAGTTCAGAGCCTGTATAGACAGGAATAGGCATCACTCTAGCTTTATTATTTTAATAGAAACACTTGCTATGATTTTTTTTCTAGAGAACCAGAAGCAATAACAAAACATTATAAATCAGTATTTGCTATGAGATAGCAAAAGTCTATTTTTATGTTGAAGGAAAACCAAAACAGAGCAGTTTTATATCTTGCTGTTGCACAGAGGAAGTTTTTTAAATGCCTAAAAGATTTTGGAGCACAAAACTCTTGTCTCATTCTGAATCTGGCTTCAGACATGGATATTACTAATCTTGAACAGGGAACTAACATCACAGTATTTACTTCAAAATTTTATCAGTCATTTTATTAACAATTAAAATGACATATTTTTGAAGGTGAAGAGGAATATTAATGCAATGAAGATGATATGTTCTTAAACATATCATTTTCAGTTTCATTTTCAGTTCATCATATTGACTAACATTTCTCTGAATAAACTTTTATTATAAAACAAAACTTTTTGCATATAGAAAAGAAAAAACTGTTTGACTCCTGTACTGTAAGGGTACCTAGAATACAAACCTCCTTGTGATGAAGATCTGACATCTTCTCTGGTTTGCTTGTGTCCTGTAATAAATGAAGAACTTGCAAATTATCCTGGGATTGAGAGATTGTCAATAGTCTCAGGCACCAAATATATCCTGTACTTTTGTTCATGAGATGGCCAGAAGTGAAGGACTTAGTCTTCTTCCAAAGCACTCAAAACAGAATTTTTATTCCAAGGAATTCCAAGTGATCTTCAGAAGAGGGTACTTGGAGATATATTACCTTAAATGTTTTAATCATGTCATCTCTTTCTCTCTCTCTCTCTTTCTCTCTCTTTCTTTCTTTCGGTGTAAATGTTTTTAATCAATAATTTTCCATCAAACATGTACATATTAAATGGTCCAGCAATATTATTGGAAAAATAGTAAAACTAATAAAAAAACATCTAATTTGGATGTAATGTAACCTTAAATAACATCAGGGAATATGTGAGTAATAATCACCAAATCTCAACATAAAAACAGCTCTACCAAAATAGAACTGAAATCAACTTTAGTAAACGCCAGCTGATGATCCTGATCATAAAAAATATCAATAAGAGAAGATTTCTGGTTTATGGTTGTTTTATGTACTATATATGTATATAATCTGAGGTAACAGTAGATTTTTGAAAGCCACTGTCACCAGTCTAACCCCAAATCCAGGAAGGAAAATCTGGGAAGGAAAATTGTTATTGGTGTAAGAGGTATTTATGTCAGGGTGTTCTATTGTTCATAGATACTTCAGCTAAACTTTAGTGTTATATTATGGAGCCTGAAAATGCTCTCTTCACTGCAACAAGGGGATAACAGCAGTTTAGTATTTTTATTGGCACTCCACCAGCAAGACAAGTAGGATTTTCTAGTCCTGAGTTTGTACTGCAGTTTAAGATAAAAACTAATTGATTTTAAGTCTGGATTTCACATTGTTTGGACTGGTAACATTAATGCCTTAAATCAAATGGGAAAACTCCAGCAATTTATAGGATTTAATATTCCCTTGCTGTCATTAACACAGCTCCAGGTACACTTCATTTGAAAGGCAGTAGGATTGTAGCTTGAAATGGCCTGTGCCTCACAGGCATAAACTGTCATATGTCCATAGAGAATGTATCGGCTTTCAATGCATTATTCTGATCAGAGTTCTAAATGCAATTTTTAACGCTATCCATGTGGACAATCAGGAAGACTTGCAAATATGCCCACTTACAGACATGAAAGAACAAACCTTTCCCTGATAGTTTCTTCAATATTTTGCTTATAGTGATGAAATGCATTCCCATTCTTCTTTCCTCCTTTTTCAAATAGCTAGACCGAGATTTAACTGAAAAAAAAACATTAATCATGGTGAGAAAATCAGCATATTCACAGCAGTGTTTAGGTTACATAAATAGGGAGGAATCAAGAATTAGTATGGTGGAGGAAGTCTTAAGCAATCCAAAGGAGTAAAAATAACTGTGCTGATTAATTTCTCAGCTTCTGAAGAAATTCTATTCTTTCCTAAAAAACATTCTGAGAAATATCACGGTGTCACAGTTACAGAGGTTGCACTGTTTGAATCAATTATTTCTGTTACCTCTACTTCAAGCTAATTAAGAACCACAACAAGTCAGAAGGGATCTAGAAATGCTGGCAGTGGGTTTCTCAATGACAACAGTGTTCTTTCAGATGTGATCTTCTTTTCCTGACCTTGGTTTTGATTTGCATAGCTAGCTATCAGTGTCACAGCTAGAGAGGAAAAAATAATCTAAGAGCCAATTTGAGTCTCGTTATAGGTAGAGGTTTCTCCAAAGAGGCTTTTTAGCAACTATTGAGGCCAGCCCTAATATTCTCACACAACACTGAGAAATGAGGGCTTTTGGCTGAGATATACTTTTTTTCTCTTATGTTTCCTACAGAAAAGGTAGTAAAATGTTTCTACTGGGTCAAATAATGTGATAGTCATCAGCTAGTTGCAGAGAGCATTCATGCAGCAACACAATAGAGTGGACAGAATGTGAATTAGTCAAGAGTAAGGATAAAATAAAAGTCCAGACAGGGAAATAGAGAATATATGGGCTGACTTCAGCACACATTGTAACGCCAATGTCAAGGCTGCAGCATCATTTGCCATGTGAGAAGCAAAAAGGAAAAGGTGCAAGCAACTGGTTTAAAGATACATAGACCAGCTTAAGTGTAATATGAATACAGCAGCACAGTGGAGGAGAGTTACTTTAACAAATGTATTCAGGTTACTTACAGAAATGCAATTTATGTTGTCTTAGGGTTATTAAAGGAACCATAAAAGAATATCATTTTAAGACTTCGATTTGAGGATAATAAAATTTCTTTGTGCATAGGAATTTTAGACTAATTCCCAAATAACTTAGCTTGGTTGTGTTTAATACTAGAATTGTTTTCATGTATAATTCCTTTAGTAATTATAGGAAATGTATCACATCAGGGATTTGTTTCAAACATTAGAATATCAAAGGACTTGATCCAATCCCCAAAGTGAACAGAATGGGCAGGCCCCGCCAGGAGCTCAACATGGCAGGATACGAACTGCTGAATCTCTATCCTAGCAAGACCAAAGCAATGCTAGCTGCAAGGGGAGAACCCATGAAGAGATAGTTGTAGGCACTGACTGCTTCAGCTTATCACTAACATTAGAGTAAGCATCTGCATTGTGCAATCTCCTGACATTTGGAGACACTTGGTCCAGTTCATGCATACTTTACCGAAAAGCTGCAAGCAGTGCAGACTCCCATGCACTTAGGACACTTTGCATGGCAACGGACCAGTCACAGCAGTCATGTGATCTTGGTATTCCTCTCCTCTTAATGGTTCTTCTTTCGCTCTTTGAAAGTCACAAGCAGGTCAAGACTTTGTCATAAATAAAGCCGCACTTACAACCTGCAGCTATGATCCCTTGGCCCTGTAGAGCTTGCAAGGGACAGGGTAAATCACAGGCCTGGAAGGCACAACATATCCCTTTTGGATTTGATAATTGAATAACTTTAGGCTAGCTTTGCTACCCAAATTGTTTTTAATTGGCAGCTATGTTTTAATCTTGTTACTTGCTCTCTGACTGATTGCACTTGATTCTTTAGTCCAAAGTGCCAGGTTGATGTTGATATTGTACTTTCATTCATATATAAAGATAAATGTACACAGGTATCTCCTTCGAACATGCAGGAGTCCAAAGAACAAAGTTCCTGCAAGTCTACCCACAACACAGTGATGCTACAGCTCTGCAGTATGTCAGGGTGGAGGTCTGATCTGGCTGGAAATGCTGCAATGGCAGCAATTATGTCAATAGTAATACAGCTGTCAGTAGTTGTAGCACAGTAAAAGGCCAGCTGAGACCTCATGTTTCACCATAGAGCTGTGGCTGTAGAAAGTGCAAATGGGAAACTCTAATGGAAGCCTCATTTTTCATAGCCCAAGTAAACAAACTCTTCCTTTCTCTCCTTGCTCTCTGCCAACTCTCTCCTCTTAACTCAGAGACTTTCTGGTCCTTGGGTGACCAAAAAAGCATTCTGTTTCTGAGATATGTGAATGTTAGAAATTTCTGTTTGCCTATTGGTGCCTCCACTGTAACCTTACTTGCCTGTTCCCCACATCTTTCCTTAGAGGACTCCTATTTAATTTCTCCTTTCTTCCTTCTCAGTAGGCTTCCTTCTACTTCTTTCCTTCTCTTAACACTTAGATCCTAGCTTACTTATCCTAAGTATTCCCTTTAGCTCTTAGGCCCATAATAAAAAATAAACATGACCAACATGAAGAAAAAAACAGAAACCTGCTTTCTCATGTTTGCCTTGACCATGGCCTGCTTTGCTGCTCATCTCTGCTTTTTCAAAGACAATCTCTCCGTAGAAGGGAGAGGATCTCCCTGAGCACAGTGTTTGAAATGAGCAAGAAAAAAGAAGCAATTCAATATTCAACCTATTCCTCTTGCATGCTCACACAAGAGATGAAAGTTTGATTGTGGAGTTCTGGGAAGTAGAGCTAGAGCACAGTGATTGTGTCCTGCTTCATTTCCAGTTTTGCCTGCATCTGTGCTCTGAGACCATGCAACCTCCCTCAGAGCTGAGAGCACTGTGCATTGCCACAAAGAAACAGTAGATAGAAATAAATAAGCACTGGAAACTTAGATGATTAAAATGTACATATATATGCACATGCAAGCAGTAAACATATTAAAAATTTCTAAGCTTTTTAAATTATATACAAATATGAGTGAATCTATAAACCTATTTATATTTGCACAGTCAAAATCCCATACGTTGCTTTGACAGATAGCATGTCATATTTTATTATTTGTGGATGCATAAAATAGATTACACAAATGCCAAGTGAAAGACAAAATATTCCCAGAACAGTTTCTGTGATCCTTAGGATCTAGAACTCAGAACATGCCAAATACCCCGCAGCTGCTTCATTGAGAATTAAAAGGTGAGTGACCTGCAGCAATCCTCAGAGGGTGAGAAGAATTTGTCCTCTCCATCCCTATGTCGCCTGTATTGCCTATTCATCTGAGCAGGAAAAATACACATCTGAAGAATCCAGGGGCCTAATTCCCGTCCTCTTATCAATCCACAAAGAAAAGGGCAGAAAATATCCTTTCACCTTGAAGTCCCACTTGGTTTCATCAGTGCTGGAGTACTACAATAATAAACTCAAATACTCTCTTTCTGACATTTAAGCCACTTTTTAAAAATAAAGATGGAAGAGGAAAAGTGAGTCAGGACATCTTTTAACAATATCAAGTAGAGATTTGGAATTGTCATTAAGTTGTCCCATCAGCCCCCTCATAACTAATATTAACTCAATAGCAGAAAAGAGAAATATGCACTGAGGATATAGTATATACAAAGCAATGCAATTTAATAAAAAATAACATGAACTCTTCTCCCTCTGCATTAAATAGAAAACTAAAAGTTTTCTCTGTAAGGACAAAAGTGAAAAGATCACTTTAAGATGCTTTATAGGCTACAATTGCTGCTATTGGTCAAATACTGGAAACGCACATTGAATCTATTCACTCTAGTCTAATCTTTTAGATTTCTAATAATGCAACCAAACAGAAATTGATAAAAGTCCCCACTTCAGCAGAAGATGTACCAGTGTATTCTATGTACAAAAAGCAGAAACTTTCTCTCCTAGAAAATATCTAGTGTATCATTTATTGAAGAAAAAAATGTCATAGGTGTTTGGCAGAAAAAGGATTTCAGTGAGTTACATTTGAGATTGTGGGCATTTTTAATGTCTTCTAGCTAAATACAGTGAATGAAAAAGCAGTTTTGCAAATTAATGTCAGACCCATGCAACAGAAGGGATCAATGTTAGTTTGTTAAGAGATTCTCTGTCATGTTTTAATGAAAGTGGTTCGGAAAGGGGACAATAGCATTTACAAGTTTGGAAATATAAATGAAGAGACCACTTGAAAAAACAGAGCTTGCTTTTAAAATGTTGTGTTTAAATTTTCTGTAATCATGATGCTATTTGCCTTGGGGAAATAATTTATACCACATTTCTATGTATTATGATGCTGCAGTAGAAATCTTGCACCATAATGCTTTTAAGTTCAAAAATATTTTAACCTCATGTCTTGCAAAATTTGGGGCTAGTTTGGTAGCATGTTCTTGAGAGAGAATGAAAAAAAAGTGAAAAAGGATCTCTGTTGGCTTCAGCAAAAGCGAAATCCAGGACGTGTTAGGGTGCTCTGGAAAAATTCCACTTGAACAGCTCTCTCCTCACCCTGCCAACTGCAGCACAGTGTTCCATCACTTATTTCCAACGCCTTTGCTGTATAGACTGAATTTCTTGCCTCATCGTGTCTCCTTCTCACATATCTCAGCAATGGCTGCCCCAGGGTAGCTGTTCTTTGTGAGGAACAGCAGTCTTAGAGGCGTAAAGGTGTGAGGTGTCCTCAGAGGACTATTCGGGATTTTTTCAAATTCCTGAGTTGCACTGAATTCAGGAGCATGTCATTTATCAGGTGTGGGAATTAATTAGAGATAAGAGGTTATAACAAAACTGAAAGCATACCACAGCTAGAAATTTAACAAAACCAAATATATCTTTAGATATAGATATACAGATAGGCAGATAGACGCAAATCAGAATTCTGCAGTTAAATCAATGGGTTCCCGGTACAATGGCTGCTCTTGCCCTTTCCTTGAGAGCCACCCCTCCAGTACAGTTTTCCCCCAATTCCCAAGCAATGGGTGCATGGCACCATTCTTGCCCTTTATGGGTCATCCTTCCAGACCAGTTTTCTCCAGTTTCTCCTCACTGCACTGGTGACATCAGAGGTGTCTTCACAGATGTGTGGGTCCTCGGATGGGCTGTGTGTCCAAATTCACAACCAACATGTAGCTTACACCCAGTGACAACAATGTCACCTATAGCTCCTCTTCTCTCCGGACAGGTCACTGGAAACTGGTGCTCGCTGATGCTCCCAGAGCTAGGACCAAGTGCATGCAGCTTACCAGAATGATGGCAGAGACTGCAACAGGGAAGTGAAAATCTTGTTTAAGGAAAACCTCCATGAGATTTTCTTCTTGAGCACAGTGGTAACATAGTAACAGGACCAGGCTGAGATACAAGGAGAGGAAGACCCAGAAATGAATTTAATTAATTAAAGGTAATCCTCTTCTGTAGAAGAGGAAACAGAGTGAGAACATCGATAAGGTGAGGGAGTAATAAGAAAAAAGTGTTGAAGACCATTAGAGAAGTGGAAGGTGGGAGATATCCAGCTATCTGTTGGTCCATGAGGGAAAGAGGGAGAAGTGTCTGAATTCCTGTACCTTTCTAAAAAGCTTCATCAGATGGATGGAGTCTGTCTTTGGAGGTGGCAGAATTTTTCAGGCATGAGGAGAAAAGTTATAGCAATGTCAGCCCTGAAAGACCAGCGGCTCAGTGCTCACTGAGGTAAGATATCTGTGAAGTGGCAACACTAATCCAGGCCTAATGATCAACCACAGAAAAATGTGAGAAGAACATCAAATCCAAAAAAACTGCCCTCTTTAGATTGATACGTGTTTTGCAAGTGCTTTTGAAAGAGCAAATAGTTGAGGAAATGGTAGGAGATAAGGACAAGAGAGGAGCTTTTTGGTTTTGTTTTTGTTTCCAGTCTCTTTTTTTTTCCTAAGGTATACTCATAATTAAAGATTTTTTGAACATCAAGGCTATTTGATGAGCAGAATTCTGATTTGGTGAGGTTATTTTTAGACCATTCTATCAATTTTTGTTATTGGGTGCTGTATGTAGGTTATGAAAAAATCAGTGAGGTCTGATTTATTAAGTTTCCTTTTGGCATTTTTACTGTAGCAATATTCTACAATGTATTGTTGAATTTTGTCCTATACGACATTAGAAGAGTAGTGAGAAAGAAATGTGGAAAATACAACTTTCTCAAATAAATGTTAATGGAAGTGTGTGGTTTGAACTCACTAACAGGGTACTTCAGACTGACTCTGACTAAGACCCGTCCTGAGAATGGGCAGGACTCATCTGAGTGAAAATTTCACAGAGTTTGACCATGGATCTGGCCTATACTATCAGATTGTTGGGACATATTCAAATATTAAAACAGCATTCTAAGTTGGATGCAAAATGTAGGGGAAATGGTTCAGATCCTCAGTTTTGGCTTTTAGCCCAAGGTTGTACTACTTAAATAGGAAAGGACTCATACATTATATCTAACTAGAATTTCGTATAAATACCAAATAACAATAAATAACATATATCATAACACAACAGAGTAAGAGCCCACAAACTCCTGCAAAGAGGACTTTGCACTGCTATTCATAATACTTGTGTGGTATAGAATCAAAAAAAAATCGATTATACATAGTACCTTTTGACCTCAATGTATTCCAGCATATTTTACTAACAAATTCAGCTAAATGCTGGCAATGCAGTGAATGAGTAAGCAAATGCGGCTGCCAATATGAACTGAATAACAGCTCACATGGTAAGGTTCTGGGCATCTGAAGCTGGCTAACTAGGAGAAGAAAGGTTGGCCAGAGACCTGGGATTTTAACTCACTCCTGAAAGATGTCCAGGAGGACACTAAAGATTTGAGAAGATCAATAACTAAAGGCCGACTAGAAGAACTGTATCTGAGATACCTCAATTTAAAATATCCTCCAGAAGCACAAGCAGCTCTCCCTGCAAAGCATGTTGTGATTCTCTGAGATAGAACTTACTGGATGATTTATTATGTTGCAAGCAACAAAAGAGCTGTGTGGATTGCAACTTACTGTAAAATTAGACACATGGGAGATACTCCCAGGGAAATTTCATTTGATTTGACACTTTTTCTGTCCTTTTGTGCTTTAAAATGATGCCTTTTAAATTCTAAAATATACTTGTAAAATTATTTTCAGAAGAGATTAAGTTTTAAATCTCAGAGTAGGAACTCTCCCTCTCCCCCAGGTTTCCTGGTAAGAATTCTGAAAATGTAAGCTACTCTGATCAGTACAGGACACCGAATTATATATAGATAGATAGATACAGATACATATATGTACACATATATGTGTGTATATATATATATATATATATATATATATATATAAACTAAGGTCCTTGGCAACCAGACTCAGACTGTTTTTCATTTCAGAATTTGGTTGCTCTTTGTAGAATTAGAGCCAACCTGAATTCCTTCATAATTGTTGGTGGCATCTTAAAGGTAATTCATCCTTACACATGCATAAGTCTGTGACTGTGGAGTATAATCTATGCAACACTTCACTAGACTTGGAAGGAGTAAGTAGCATCTGTTTCCAGCCTACCATGAGTGAGTCCTGCCACAAGGGGTTAGCAGCATTTGGGGCTTTCAGGTTTCTATTCCTGGTAGCTAGTGTCAGCAGGATGCTGCCACCCTCTCACAGGCACTGTTGAACTCTGATTTTCTCATTCTGTTCAGTCCATATTTGAGAGCACCATAAAGAACCAGAGGTCCAAAAGCCATATAGTTTTGTTCAACTTATTATTTCACTAAAAGGAACATGGTGTTTTCTTAGACTTCTGCAGGTGCCCATTTATGTCGGGAACAACAAGTTTTGACAGTAACACTTGATGCATTTGCATTATGAAGCCTTTTCTTTCTTCTTTCAAAATAGCACAGTTTCTCACTGAAGTGGAGTCAACAGGATCTCCCTTGGGAACTGGTACTTGCTTCTAGATCACTGTCATTTGCCGTGCCAGAAAGACTATGAGTAGAAAACTTGCCAGTCCAGGTAGTGCTGCTCCTCATGAATGGATGAGAGAGCATGAACCTAAAGCAGGTTGTGTCAAGCCTCAGAAATTTTCCTAGGCTTGGACTCTCTCTCGTATAGCAATGTGAAGGGTAATGGAGATTACAATCTCCCATTGAGGTTACTGAGCTGTTCAACATAATCCAGGCTGTCCTGAGACTTCTTTTTCTGACTCTTGTGAAGTGTAGAGCTCCATAGTTGCTAGCTCAGTGATTTATAATTGCTGCCTTTGGGTAAAATTGTCACTATTGGGTATCTCGTGTGACTTGTGCTTGACCCAGGCTGGGTCCATCTTCCATCTTGTGCCAGGATGCAAGTGGGCAAGGGCCAGAGCACATTAAAAACTTGGGACTGAGTGAGGCCAGCATTGCAGCAGGACACGAGTCATGAGGGCTCATGGGAAAAGTAGCTATGTCCCTCCAAACCTGGCAGGGAGCTGGTGGATTTAGTTCTGACAAACATAATAATCATTGAGGGCAAAAATCTCTAAGATACGTGCAAAATGAGCTATTAAAAACACAAAGGTGGCCACCAGTTCTGGTTGGGAATTTCTGTAGTGAGAGCAGCAACTGAATAGCTATGAAATTACAGAGTAAACATAGGAGGAAGGCATCTTGGGGAATGTTTCAGACTGATTTGGAGAGATAATGTCAAACTATTGCACTTCAACATGTGCAGTGGCTACTCAGAATACATAATTTCTGGAATAATTAGATGGTTTGGAGAGGAATACAAAATAAACAAATTTAAATTATCTCGATTTTGGATCTCACAATTCTAGCTCTGTTGCTAGGTGGGAGTCATTCTCCTATTATGTTTTTTCTTTTTTTTTTCAAATAAACTGAGGACCAATATGTTTCTTTATAGTGAAGTAACTTCAGTTGTTCTGAATCTTTAAAACTAGGAATGTAAAATTTCAAGGTTCTAAATATGGTCTGTGAGAGCCAAGTCAGACATCAGGAGCTGGTTTTACCTTCCCCTCTCTGTGTCCAAATGTTCCAAATCAGGCCTTCAGATTTCATGATTCGAACTCACTTGCTCCTTACCGCAGAGAGCAGTCCACCAGACTCCCTGTTAGGCTCCTGTTGTTCCTGAGGAGCTACACTGGGGAGAACTGTCACCTCTGCCCCTTACTTGGTTGCCTCGGAAGTAGGGCAGGTTGCCAGGGGGCAAAAGACTCTTGTCCTCTAGTTCATCCTGCCTGCTTCCCCTCAGGCCTCCAGATATTTGGGGCATCTCCTGGCCCCCTGAAAGGTGCCATGCACATCCTGAATCTCCTGCTCTGGCATCTGGGAAGGCTTCCATAAACCAGAGGAAGCAAGCAAACAAAAGAAATGAAATTGAAGGGCTGGCAGGTTTGGGGAAAACCTTCCCTCATATCAGGGGAGACCTCCAGCCATCAGGCAAAGACCAGCAGGGTGCTGGGAAAAGTGCAAAGCCCATGTGCAGTAAAGTGGGATGCTGGAGTCCTTTCCCTGCAAGTCTCTGCCTCTGCCATGCCCTACCTCTGCTCCCCATACACTTTCTCTGTATTCACTTGTATTCCCTCTCAGTTCTTCTCATAGTCCCTGCAACTGCACCAGTTCCTGCACTTGTTCTTGTCCTAGGCTCTGTCCTGTTCCATTCTGTAGCCCATGCACTAGTCCCTGCCCCTGTTCATGCACCTGCCCTGTCCTAGCCCAAGGATTTATTTGTATCCCAGTCCTTGTCCCAGTACCTGTGCTTGTCCCTGCTCCAGGCCCTATCCTCGTTCCTTCCCCAGTCCCTACACTTGTCCTTGTCTCATTCCCTGCACTTGCCCTTGCCCCAGTCTCTGTCCTGATCCCTCCTCTACTCCATGCACTTGTCGCTGCATCTGTGTGAGTCCCTGAACCTGTCCCTGTCCTGGTCTCTATCCGCATCCCTTCCCCACTCCCTGCACTTGCCCCTGCCCCAACTCCTACCCCGGTTCCTGCACGTGTCCCTGCCCCAGTCCCTGTCCCCCGTATCCCAACGCCGCACGTGCCCCAGCGGCGCGCGGGTTCCCGCGGCATCCGGAGCCCCCGCGCGCGCGCGTGTGCGCGGCCCCGCGCCGCGCGCCCCGTCCCGCCTAAGCCACGCGCAGCGGCGGCGGCCGCGGCAGCCGCCCCGCCCGGGGCCGCCCCGCGGGAGGAGCCGCCGCGCCCCGGCCCCG
>JAUBOD010000279.1:781606-800151 GCA_032353885.1 Nothura maculosa | reverse complement strand
GGCCCGGCACCGGGCACCGGCACCGGCGCGGGGCTGCTCTTCGTGCTGCTCTGCGCCGCCGCCGGCCTGCCCCGGAGCGGCCAGCAAGTGCTGCGCATCGGTGAGTGCCCCGCGCCGCTCCACGGGGGCCGGGGGGCGGCGGGGACGCGGATCCCGGCGAGCTCCGGGCCGTCCAGGGCGCCGGCGAGCTCCCTGCAGCGTCCTCGGGAGCCCTGTTCTGCATAGGGGGCTGCCCGCAGGGGCCCCGCCGGCGTGGAGCCCCGGGAAAGGAAAAAGCGGATTTTTATTTCCCTTTTTCCACCCCTTTTTAAAATAAAAAACTCCGCGCCATGGAAACGGGGCTGAGTTCACAGGAAGCCTCTCGCCCGACAGTGGGTTTCTTGTGCCAGTCAAGCGAGACAGTGAATACAAAGTATTAAGAAAGAGTTAGAGGGTTAGGGGAAACTGTGGGAGAGATGCTGGCAGCATCCGGCGCGCTTCTGCTTCCTTGCCTGCTGGTGCCTCTTTAGATTGAGAAATGCTCCATTCTTGGGCCAAAAAAAAGAAGAAGAAAAAAAAAAGAAAAAAAGAAAAAAAAAAGAAAAAGATTGATGTTTTTTGATCTGGCGAATATTAATCCCCCCTGCAGTTTTTCTCCTGTTAATGCTCCTTTAGAGATCAATTATTCCTCTGTTTAGCGAGCGAGAGAGATGATGGTCGTATGTTTAAACAAATTAAATAATTCCCTCAAATTTGAGTTAAAGCAAAAATAAGCCGGTGGCATTCAGCCCCTTGCAGGTGAAAGTCTGGAATATGCATGAAATTCCCTGTGCTGCGCGTGTGCTACTTTGCTTTTCCTCTCGGGCTGTGGGTGAAGTTTGCTGCCTGCTCCGCTCAGCGCTCCTATGCTGCATTCCTGGGGATGTCCGTGCATGCTCTGGATCCGGAGGCACGGGGGCGTGGGGCTTTCCCGCAGCGCTATGTTCGGGGACATTGAAACTCAGGGAAGATGGAAAGAAATGCTCCAGTAAGCTCCCATGCTACAGTAGGATGCCTTAGGAAAGCGTGAGCTTGTAGTGTTACTGGACAGCCTGACTTTGTGTAGCTTTAATGAGAATAGCCTTCAAATAACACAGGTGTAAAGGGAAAGGTACTTGCTTGACTGTAATGTGAGCACTTAGCTCCTTGCGGGAGCAACCCTTGGCTCTGCAGCCGGCACCAGCACCACCGGGACCCAGATGGGGCTGGAGGGAGCACCGCACTTCCCGCTTCCTGCATCCTCGGGCAATTCCCTAGACCGCTGTTCCCCAGCATCGCTCCTCCTGGCTTGTGGGCTCCCTGCAGCAAGATCCGTGCATCTCCCTAGCAGAGATCTGCTCCTTCGGCACCTGTGACAGGGTACCCTACTACCTACTAGAGTCTGTTACTTCTAACGCAATATAAATCAATAAGTGTGACAAGCTATTCAGCTTTCAGTCACACTAACAAATACGCATCCACAGAAATGCTGCTGCCTAGTAGGAGTTCATCGTATGCTATAGGGTTTTAAATGCATAACATATTAGATGCATTCTCATTACTATAGTTTTCCTGCCTATAAAGTAATGATGTCATCAAATATTAATCCTTCACAGCCATTAACAGCAGTAAGTTTCTCTGTGGAACCTGTCACTCTCAGAGGTGGCAAACAGAGGTAATAGAAATAAATCCTCCAACTCTCTTTGTGGTAACAGGATAAAATCATCCCAAAGCATTTCTGGCAGTGAAGAAAATGCTATTAAGTCATCAGATTTTCTTGCTCGTGTTTTAGTTAGTTAAGGAAAGGAAAGCACTGCTATATATCAGTGGGGTACTTTGCACCTGAATTAATACACTGGTGGCTTAATTGCATTTTCCACTGATAGGGAGCTTTTGGATTTTTTAGGCTTTGTTGGCTTGTAATGTTAATGAATGTATTCTCATGCTGATATTTAATTAGTTGAGAAAGAGCAATAGAGATTCTAGATATTTCTCAGCATCTGAGTAACAATGAAGTCCTGTTTCTAGGCCTCTAAGTAGGAAAATGAGTGGCTACAACATGACCAATTAAAGGTAACTCATCAGAATAAAAATAATGGATTTTGAGATAAGGCAAAGCTTTCAGCTTCAGGTAATATAACTTTAGTGTCTTACTGAATATTTCTTTCACAGTCACTTTAAAAGGCTTTTTCCTTGATATATGTAATAGAGCTGTCCAAGGAAATATCATCTTTATCTACAGATAACCCACTCAACTGTATTATATAAAGGTATATGCAAGGTTCATGACCCTAATATTTTTGATTTATTACCAAGGAATTTCTAGTTTTTACACAGAGCCAATCTAACCACCTTATCTCTCCGGTGCTACTTGTATAAAAAACGATGAACTCAAATAACAGAAGGCAGAAGGTAAATTAAGACAAGCAGGCTTTAAATTCTGGAAATAGCCTCCAAAGCACTGGAATCGCAAAAGTGGCACAGAGATATTTGTTAAGCTTTCTTATTTCTCATAGTTTTCATACTTCATACTGTACTTCTGTTAAAACATTGTAACTTACACCAAGGATATAAGTGTATACTTCACTGGTATCACATGATAATTTATAAACGGTGTTCATTTAAGTTACGGGGTCCAGATTAGATTTAAATGATAACTGAGAAACTACAGAAGTTGTTAACATATCACTGTAGTTAATTAAAAAGCACATTTGGTGATTTTCAACAAATACTCAAAGGCAGTTATCCTTGGATGAAACTTGGGAATTAATTTCTAAAATTAACAACTCATTAAATTGAGCAAATGCGCAATTTTTGGGTTCACAGAAATCATCTTAGGTGATGGATGAAATAGATAACACCTCAGCTGATACCAGAGGTAATTTTCAATAATAAATTTTGTGTTTCCGTAGTTAAATTGATTATTTAAATATAAGTTCATACCCTGCACTGATTTATTTTCTATGTAGGTGAAATTCATAATGGCTTAATCAACTGTCCTTTCAAAGATGAAGAATTATTATCATAATTTTTAACTGAAGTTGAGAAATACAGCAGACACACACAAGTCAACCTAACCTGCAATATATGTTCTTTATTCTAATAAACTGGGATTTTCAATATAGATTATAAAACATTTTTGTATATTTCACCAAGTAGTGTGAGTTCTTGTGTGTTATTGCTATTCCCACACTTCCAAACTGATAAGGACAGCAACTAATTTTGCTGCAGATATATTACTTTTTGACAACTCTTTTCAATATTTTTTTTATGATATCAATGTCTTTGAACTCTACCAGTGTGACATGGTAAAACCTCTGTGTGTGTAGAAAGTCTGTAGTGTGTTTGAACATTTTAAGAAATGCTATTTCTCCCAGATATTGCATATTAGGTATCTGCAAATTATTTTGTTTGGGAGCATTGTAGGAAGTGGAACTGCACTTTGTACCTGACAGTCAGATGTTAAATCTGTTATTCACCACATTCCAAATGTTTACATTTGGAAATGTACTACTAAACATCCAAAATGTTTAGTGGTTCATCACTTCACTATGAAATAATTTGCTTGACGTTCCTCATTCTACATTTATCAGAAAACCAGTTTCCTACAAATATTTCTAAAGAACTGCATTCATAATGTCTGAGCATTAGTTTTTACCATCTCTTTCCTCAGTGGATTGGCCAGTACTGCACAAAGTGTAGGACAGTGCATTATTTGCCTCACATGGGTCAGAAATGTTTAAAATACCCATAAAACACAGATGAAAAGTGTACAAGTAGCACTTCAGGCGAGTACACCAATAGACCTATACTTGCGCACGGAAGGGTCAGTGGTGCTCAGTGGCCTCAATGTGGGCAGTGATCTCAGGGAAAACAGCACAATGTTTGGTATGGTTATGCTCTGAATTATTAAAATCAAAACTCCATTTGTGGTTTCTTTGTGTGCTGCCATTTAGGCTAGATGGTGGAAAGAAATTAATTACTTTAGCTCCTATGTCACTGTATTTCTAGGCTTTCATACCATGGAGGATATTTCCTTTACTAGGTTGCTCCTCTTGGGGAATATTAAAAAGTCACAAAGCCAGTGCTCAGCTGATATAAATGGGCGTCCTTTTATTGAACTCAAGGGAGCTCTGCTAGTTTAAATTGCTAGAAAAGCTGTCTGGACATACATAATATAAGACAGATATGAAAATTCTCTATTTTCAGCCACGGATGTACTTCCTTATGTACACGGATGTACTTCCTTATGTACACGGATGTACTTCCAAGTCCTACAATCTGCTTTTGCCCAATGGGTTCTCCAGTGCATTTGTGAAACCCCTTGCAGAGGCTGAAAGGCAGTGGTCATTCAGTACACACAACTGCCCACTGCTTTGGTGGCGCGTTACACCCTTGATCCTGACTTCTCAGCAATGTGGGGTGACTGTGCTGTTGCCAGAGCATCATTATTACTGGGGTTGTGTAAAGTACTGCATGGAATTTGAAGAAAATGTAGAGGATTGGTTCGCTTTGCAAAATATTACAGTTTGCGTCCTGGTGTCAGAATATACCTAGATTCTAAATATACGCTTTAGCGGGATAGTCTGTAAAGATACAGGATAGTCTTCAGATAGTCTGTAATACTGTGGTATGATGATTAAACAACTTCTCAGGGCTTCTCGTCTGGAAAACTTGCCAAAAACTTGATGGAGAACAAGAAAAAAAAAGTTCCTGAGACTAGAAAATGAAAACAATGTGAAGCAAGGCTGAATTTGCCTAGTTTCGACCAGAGCTAGATAGTCTAGAAAGTCCCGAGGGAGACAAAAAGCATTTAAAAAGTACAAGAGTGAAGAAGTAATAACTCCTGCATTTCACATCTTGGGAGGCACATGGTTACCCATAGCAAATTCCTTCTGAATATCTCAGTCAAAGGTCAGATTAGTAAAATTAAATGGAACACATGCCAGAATATTTGTATCTGTCTTGTGATATTTTTGATTTGCTCTTAACTTATGTAAGGTGTATCTTAATGCACCACTTTGCAAAATATGCCCCTTTTCTACTCGGCTTGGTGTGGACAGATGAATAGCATATCCTGCTGTGGCTCACCAAGGTTTCAAAGGTTTATATAACACATGTGCATCAATTCACAGAGAGAAGACTTTGGTAAAATAAAGAATGAAATCTTCACACCAGTAAAACTGATGACATTTTGCTAAAAGATTAGACTTTTTCATCAAAGTTCTGTTTGTGCAAAATGACTGATACTTTGCCTAGCATTTTTTTCAATTAGCAATTCATGGATAATATAATAATCATAGCAGGAAGAACAACTCTTTCAAATAAATATTAAATTCCTTTGAATTGCTTTTCATGCTCAGTAGCCTATCTGCAATGTTCAGGTGTAATAACTTTTTCTAGAATTTTTGCATCTTTCCCATAACACCTAATTTCACATATTCAAAGGACATTTGCCTCGGCATCCCTCTTGCTGTAACTATAAGCTGCTCCATATGGCCCTGTCTTCAGCAAACATTTTCTATTCAGCCAGCAAGTACAATCTTTTTTTTTTTTTTTTTCATTACAGTCTGTTTTGTATGTCCTGGTCAGTAATAAAGCTTAAATCTTTCCCCCCTCCAAGTATTTTGAACAACTGTCTCTAATCTTCTTTTCTCAGAAAGGCTTGATTTGACCAACTAGGCCATAGATTGTACTGGAAAAAAAATCCTGTCCTAGAACTGATTAGTTTTACTCCACAGCTTTGGATCTGTGACCCGGAAGCTTAGTTTGTCCTCTTTTTGCTGATTTTTGTTAGATTTTAGTTTTTTACAATAAACTTACGATTTGGGGAAAATTTTACAGTGGGAATGTGGTTATACTTCCCTCTCCCTTCCCCTCTCTTTCCTGAAGGTGATACAGTCCTACCTAGAGAATGAATATCATAGTTCGGATTTAAAACTGCTGCATCTTCCAAGTATGAGTCTTTCTCATTTGAACCAAAGAATTCAATGGCTGCTATGGCTTTGATGATCTTTTACATATTTTTTTTCAGCTCTGGCAGTTCACAAAGTTTGTTATATTCTTCTTCAGAGGTTCACCAGTACCCACACACTAAAGGAAAGTGGCACAAGCACTGGGAAATGTGGATCAGTAATATGGCTCAAGAGTATGAACAAAGAGTGAGAAATAGTAACAAGGGGTCAGTTTTAAACTTCTTTTCTTGATTCCTTACAATTTTACCATGTATTTGTTCGTTCACTTGGATTTTCCATTCTCAACACCTGGAATTTAAAAGACAAGCATCATGAATTTTGTTAGTGATGCAAGTGTTCCCACCTTCTGCCACCAGATCTGCACATGCCAGCTTAGGCTATTTCAAGGAAATTTTTGTTTACAGCACATTGATCCTGGCCCAGGAGCAGATCTCCTTTCATATTGCTGAGTGGCATGGAGTGGCATGGAAGTAACAGTCGTAGGGCAGAGATACCTCAAGACGTGCCGAGCAGAAACTGTTTTGAATAAGTAAGAGCATGAAACTTATTGCTCTGCCTAAATATAAAGGACCAGCAAAACTTTCCACAGACATTATGTCCAAGCAGTGCTTCTGCTGTAAATGCTATAGCAGATGCTGAGGCTTTGCTTTTGCTTTCAGATGGAGAAGGGACAGAGCTCTCCCTGAATTTGGTCACCTCTACAACCTTAAAATCACTGTAATTTTGCATGCTTTTCTTACGGGAAAAATACAGGAAAAAAGAAACCTCTTTATTAAAAGAAGCAGAATAAAACCTATTTCCGGCACTATAAGTAATATAGGCTTTTAAATTCTAAATGTTTTCAATGTTATAGGCAGCCAAAGATACCAGTGTATTACAGATCAAAGTATTTGGGATAAAGTACTATTTAAAGAAAACAACATTAGTTAGCTAAAAGAAAAGAAGAAAAACAATGTTTAGAGATATGAGTTAATTCCCTTCCTCCCTTGAGACAAGCAGTAGAGCTCTGGCAGGATGTTTAGATGCCCCTTGCTGCTGCACATTCCTATTGAACATCACCTTCTCGCCTTCTCCCCAGGGAGAGATATATCAGCAATGGTCTTAGTGTGCAAGTTGGATTCCCAGGTGAGTAATTAGGCCTGCCTAATCATCTGCCACTGCTGTTTCTGCAGTTAATGTCAGCAGTCTATGTGTCAGCCTAACATATCATAAATATTACTTCAGCTGGTTTTTTTTTCTTTTTTTTTTGTGTGTGTGTTATCATCTCCCATTTGAGAACTTCAGCCTTCATGGTCCATGACCATTGCTTCAGTTTTGTGGTCAGGGACAACAAGGTGCAGACAAGCAAAGTGTTTTGCTGGCAAACTTCCAGTTTTACACATCTTTGACACTTTCTCTTGTTTTGTATGCTAGATGAAGATTTTCCAGATCCCTGGAAACTGAAGTGCTAGGCACCAATGTGTACTAGCTCAACAGTTCATAGGTAGGAATGACAGGCAGTGTGTTGTGGCCTGAACTGTTCCCACCTGTCTGGAGCTTGGAGTGCTGAGGAGTCCTCTGAGGAAGACAAGCATGTGCCATCCTCTCCCAATGTTGGCAGCAGTCAAATATCTCTTGCTGCATCTGAATTTAGCCAGACAGCCTTTTGAGACCACCACCATCCATGGAGCTTGTAACTCCCTGTACATCTCACACTTCTATAGAGGGTCCTTTCCATGTGATTTGCCATGTTCTCTTGGCTGACTGCTGAGCAGAGTGGAATGTTGCTGAAAATTCATCATGGGAAACCTAAGCAAGCGAGAGAAACTGTTCAGATACAGAAGAATTTCCAACTATCTTTTCCATTTTGGCACTTGCATGGACTACTCCATTGTGAAGCACGTGGCTTCTGTACTTATATATGTTTTGAATGCAGAAACACTTATTATTTACATCCTTTCTGGAAGCATACTGGGTTTCCATAAGGTGTAGCGCCTAGCCAAATGTAGTAGCCCTGGTGAATTGGCCTCACTTATCCCCTTGCATAATGTTTCTTCCAACACCTTGTTTCCTCATTTTCCTCCCTGCTGCCAAGAAAGGATTGAAGGAGTAGGAAAGAGGCTTTCACAACATTTGAACCATGTGAAGCAATGTACACAGTACTGTCAAAACTGTTGAAATCTTTATCAAATATTCAGGTGTCCTCATGAAAACTAGGCCTATTCTAGCTAGAAACTAAAACTAGCATCAGGACATACATGTCTCAGTGGTTGCAAACCTTTGCCTTTGCTATCTTGGTTATTCTCCCTGCAAAAGATACAGAGATCTGTAAATTAGAGGCACGGAGATGTGAATTTCTAGAGGAAAAAGGCAAAAAAAAAACCCCACAAAAAACTCCCCAACCTTTTGTTTTGACAGAAATAAACCTTTCTTTGCTAATGCTCAAGAAAAATTCAAGTGAAGGCAAAGCCATTTTAATCCTCCTTCCTGCAGTGCAAACTGCTCTTTCCTGAAAATATTGGGAGTGCTGTGCCAAAGCAGTCATTTTTATAAAGGCAATGAATGGGAAGCTCAGGCTTGATGAGATGTGAAAAGTAGTTTATGTGAAATAGTTATTTCATTTTCAAGGAAGAGCAAATTAATCTGTATTTCTAATCTGTATTTCAAGGAAGAGCAAATTAATCTGTCCCAAGAGATTAATCTCGAGACATCGGAGTCCATATCAAGAATAGGGACTTCCCATCAGTAGTCAATGGAGAGGAGCCCAGGTTGCTGTAGCAACAGGATGACATATGTAAAACTCTATTTGATTATGTTAGTAGCACAGGGAAAGCTGCTTAAAAGTTAGGTCAGGTTTTTCAGTCATGCAATACTTTTCCATAGACTGTCAGTCACTGTCAGGTTGGCCGATGAGTTAAAGTGCTTGCTGAATAACTTCAGCAATCTCATGTAGATAGCAAACTAGCTCTTCACATAGCAGATATAGTAATAAACTTCTGGAGAGCTAATAAAGGAAACTAATAATAAATCACAGTAGAATCCTTCTCTGCAATTTGGAGACAAAAAAAGTACCTTTTAACTAAAATATATTTATGCTTTGTTTGTGAATGCTTTCACTCATCTTGAAAGTTGTTTTACTCATCTTCAAGAGAATCAGGAAAATCATAGCAAGTTCATTAAAAATCAGGCAGATGATTTTGATAGTCTATTAATATATAAGGCACAAGAAGGATGTGTCAACTCATGTGGAGTCACTGCTTGACTATTTTCCCTTATGATTTTCCCAAATGTATATCATCTAATAAATTGTGCTCATGCTAAACAAAATTGCGTTCTTAATAGGATGTTATGTCTCCAGTTCATTCTTCCATATTTTAAAATTGTAACTGCAAAAGGCTATCATAAAAGAATGTGGTAAATGAGGTAGAAATTTTGAAGAATAATGTATGTAGCCAGATAGTAAAAGATAGATTTTGAGGCTGAGTCAAGATTAATTCAGTATTTCCTAACCTCTGAGACCTCACTTTATACTCTTACATGTTTATTGAGAAAGCTTTGGGGATAATTTTCTGTCATTGTGCATAAAACATGTAGAAAACCCAGGAATGTTCTCGAGATGGCCACTTGGCTCACAAGGATCACTAGTGGATATGGAAGCTTTATGGTACCTGATTGAAACCTATGGAAATTGCTGATCTCTTTCCTACAGAAGGACAAGATAGACATCTGGTGTCGTTTCACTGACAGGGTTTTGGTGATGGTAAGCTTGGGAGCTGTATATCCTATTCTGAGGATTCAGAAGGGATCTCCTTTACTAAATAGGACCATCTGGCTTGTCCTCTCAAATCTGATCAACTTTGTCCTTTCTTCCCATGCCTTTCCTCATGCATGTCCTTGTTCCCCCACATCCTTGGGCCGTTGTCCTCAGCCTAACCTTGTCCTCCTTCATTCAGTTAGATGGTTCTTACTTCAGACTGGCTCCATCCAGTCAAGTTTCTGGTTGCTGCCCAAGTCCTGCCACTATAGCTCTTTCTTGTTGAAATAGAGCAGCTGAGGGGCTGGCTGTGGAGCAGGGACACTGCTCTGTTGTACTGCACCAGGTGCCATATTTGAGAAGGGATAAGGTCATTTGGCCAGTTCCTTCATCTCTGGGCAACATATACTTCATACAAACAGATATGGTAGGTATGCGATCATACCTATGGCGTAGATCTGCCATCTGCCAGTGATGACAAGCCTCCATGAGGCATGTTTCTGCTTCACAGCAATAGGTTATTAAATGTTAACTTGTTGTGCTAATATGTGACAGTGTTCTCAGTGAAAATCTTCTGAGTGAAATGGTTAACAGAGGATTTTTAAACAGGGACGGAAAGTGTGTTTGTTATTCTCAGAAACAGCTAAAATTTCCTGTACTCAGTCTGGGATGGACATAGCAGTCTAAGTTTCAGGTTGGCTGTCTGGTCAGGGGCTAGGGATGTTGGAGGGACAGTGGCAGTACAGGGCCCGCTATAGGGCTGACCACTGTGGTTGTATCTGAAGCACACCCCACAGAGCAAGTCAACAAAGACTATTTGCTACTTGGTATTTTACACAGATAAATGCTGCAATCTTTGTAGCAACATGTCGTTTCTTTCTCTGGCACTCTGCCTACTTGAAATGCCACAATCAAAGATGGGCATTTGCGCTCTCTTAAAAAAATTTTCATTTGCTTGTCTGCTAATGGCCAAGCAGCGTAGTTAAGGAGAAATGCAAGGTGTCCAGCTTCTCCATCTGGAAATGTTTCTGTGACTGTCCCTCTAAGGACACAGCACTCTTGTCCATTGCACGCTTTCCTTGTGTTCTGCGACAGAGATCTGGGCAGACAGGATGCTTCCTGCAAAGAAAAGCTCAGTATTCAGTGCTTGTAATCCAGCATATAGGGCACTCTGAAAAGAAACTGCATGCCAGTCCCATGTCCCAGCTTGCTGCTGCAGGCAGCACCCCATGGAGCAGAACGGGAGCAGTCAAACACAAAGTTCAGCACGTGCGTGACTAAAGGTTTTATCCTTGTACCAGAGAAGTATGTGGCTTTAAGGAAGCCAGATTTCACTGCAGTCTGATGCCGGTTGGTTGCTTGTGTGAAGAAGAACTTTTAAACTTCTCAGCTTTGCCCTCTCTGTTTCTTCATCCCCTTGCTCTGAGCATGAGATTGTTCAGCTCGCCCCAGCCACGCACTCCAGCACAGCATCTGCTCCTGCAGCCAAGCCCACTGTCACCATTTCGATGTAAAGTGATGTCTTTCTTCTTGCTATCTCTGATTCAACATCTCACACACAAAAAGCTTTTTATTCTTCCAAAGCTGCTTCCTTTTAACTGTGCTAACTCACCCCCAAAAACTTAACAGTGGGGCACTGCAGTTGAAATCTAATATGAGCTGATGCTTTTCCAACTGTAGCTATCTTGAAAATTTTCATTTCATGTCTAGATTGTTTACTTATCTACTAGAAACATATGTTAAGAGAAGTTAAGGCTCTGTTGCCCAAGGTGCATTTTAATACAGGGAGAGAACTGCTTCAGATATTTCACATTACATCTTCTAGCGTTATCTGGTGCTATAAATTATAAAGCTGCTCCATTGAACTGAGTAAAGATTATATTTCTGAACACCATTTTCTAAAGAATGCAGATTTTTCTCTTTGAAATGAACAATCTGTCCTGCATCAGAATGACTTGCTGCATGCTTTGCTGCCCAAGCCTTTCTGTTTAATATTAGGGTGTCAGACAGTTCCCTGAGGACCATGTCTTGTCATTGATCCATGTACTAACATTAAAAAGCATTGCAGATAGATAGAGCAAATGTGGGATGTGCCCTGAACAGCAAGTGCTCTGCATAACTGTAATCTTTATCCTGTTGTCTTGAAATCAGAACTGTCATGAAGGCAGATCAGCAAGAAACATTTATGTATGTAATGTATGTGTGGTACACCAAAGTGTTTTCAAAAACTGATTGCCTGCAGGGTGCAAGTGAAGTACTCAGGTGCTGGTTGATTTTGATGCCTGCCTCTGTCAGACTGAATTCCTGGCTCCCAGCCCTCTTCTCTCAGCTTTCCCAATGTGGGCAGATCTTGCCCTGACTTGTTTCCGTCTATGCTGCGGTGTTCGAATACTTCTGCTGTCTTTCCATAAGAGCATGGATTTGGTCCCCTTCTCTCTTACAAACTGTGCCCCATGTATGACTACGTGCCCATAAAAGCGAGGCATTGTAGCTAACGCAGATTCTGGTTGCTCACAAATGCAAAATCTCCATCTTATGTGGATGGATAAAGTTAACAGAGGAGGTTAATCCGATGCGGGAAGAACCCCAGCAGCAGGAGTTCCTGTGGTCCCTGCTGCATGTTGCCCTGGGAGAGCTGGAGGAGAAGACGCAGTGGCAGGGGACCTCTGAGTATCCTCCCCAATGGCATCTGCGCTCCTCTTCTTTCAGGAGTAGCAATTTAACAGTATCCTCTTTAAAGAGGAAATGGTGGTAGCCAGCCTTGCCTATGTGTCCGAGTGGGTAGGTCAAAGTCTTGCAAGTCCTCTGCTGACAGAGCCACTCACTGACATTCAGAATGTGCTTCAGCCTTCCTGGGGGTGTTGAAATTAGCACAAAATCAGAGAAAGAAGTAGAAAGTGATTTCTACTTATTAGATCACTGTATGCTTTTTGCCCTCTGGGTCTTTACTCTAGATGGGAATGTTTCTGTATGTAAGCAGATTACTTCTTCATTGTTAATCACGGTGTTTCATAGTCCATTTTATACAAGCAAAAGTTAGTCCAGTTTTCTGTAATGTATTAAAATACTTTCACAGCACAATTATGGGAAAAGGTGACGAGGGAAACGATAATTGTTCTTTACAAATGTAAAATACTTCATCCAACAACTGCTGATTTAAGACCACTTATATACTAATTTATTTCCAGCAGTCAACAAGCAAGAGGACACTGAAATCCTTCTCCATCAGAGACAGATCAAGATTGTTTTCTTTGTTACATGTTTTTGCACAAAGGTCAAACGTCAGATAAGAAAAATTTTAGAAATAAATGCTTATTGGTTATTGGCTCCCAGAAACACCCTCGCCCAAAAGCTGGCTTCCCTAAGATGTGGACAATTTCAGAAGCATTCTGTCCATGCTCTTTATATTGGAATTGTCTCTTTTTAGCATCTTCTAACTAGAATATTGAGGAACCATTTCTTTACTCAAGTTTTTAGCTGATGTCGCAAGGGCTGCAGTTCGTTAAGTAGCAGACTGAGCTGCTCTGCTGTTAGTCAAACTGTACCTCTGCAGAGAAAGATATATATATATTATAATAATTTAAATAACTGGAAGATGCAGAAGAGCTTTTGCTAGCAAACTCAAATTAATGCTAGTAATCCTTGCTTTTCTATTTGCAATTCTGATTTTCACAATGACAGAAGTGTTTTTATTACAATGCTTAGGATGATGCAACAAGTTACAGCATTCTATAATGAAGTAATATGAATGTACAATTAAACTGATAAAGTCTCTTCATTGGTTGTTTAACTCATTCCAAGTGCACAGAAAAAAATCTGAATGGAAGGTAGTCATGGTTCATGTCAGATTGTCATTTTTGATATCTTATTACTGCTGAATTAATCCATATTGCATAATTAACAAGCATCAAAGAAGCATTTTAAAAAGAATATTCAACATATTCAGTTGCTCATTTTAAAATATTCATGCCCACCACTTTATGCTTTCATTACTCCTGTAAGTCAAAACACACAGGCAGGATAAAAAAGATGACTGTCAGCCACATTCTAATTTAACCTCTTGAAACCAATTAAGAAGTTGATGCATAGGAAGTAGAGCAATGCTGACAAGCTCCTCAGAATATTTCATACTTAAAATTACTTCTTACTTCTGGCAGGACCAGGCTGAAGGAAGCAGAGACAGCCGTTTTCGAAGGCTCAGAACTCACTCCTTTTTCCATGGTAGTCAGTTTGTCATAAATTTCATGGAGAACAAGTGACTGCATATACCTTTTCTCCAGGAAGTTTGATTTGGTGTTAGCCTTAAATTGCTTAGTGTCAGCATATATAACTGCAAAATATCTTTGAAAACCAATACCTTAGCTATTTCTATGAACTCTTGCAGAAGATCAGGGGAATCCGATAAAAACCAGAACTGGCTTTCTGATTCTCTGCCCTTTGCTTTGAGTGACAGACCACTTATCCTCAGGGGAAAAAAAAAAAAAAAAAAAAAAAGGAAAAAAGACCTAAGAGCTATTCGTGCTCAGCCTCCCCAAGTCAATGAAACCATGCCTGTTTATACTGTTGAGATTCTGGCAAATATATTATTCTGGCAAAAGAGAACAGCTGGACAAGTTGCTAAGGTTCAGCCAAGGTTCTGAATTTCATTAGTATAAGGAAATAGATGGTCAGAAACCTCCCTCTTCTTGCCTTTTGTCAAGATTTCCTACTTTTTTGAAGATTTCTGTCTGTGCCCTGCATGTTCTCACCAAAGCAAAGGTGTAGAAAGAATGACAGAACTCATGGGTTTATAGCAAGGCCAGCTGTTGTCAGGTGTAAATTGTTGCAACTAGTGATGGTGCTATAAACAGGTTCAAATAACAAGAGCTGGAATGTTTTCTTGCCACAGTTTCTAGAAATAGCATTATTATTTACATACAATGACATGGTTAGAGCTAGCACAGCAAACACTGAAAACACAAACCTCTATTTATATAGAAGAATGTCTTGTCGGAAAAGAATCTTCCCTTGTTTTGTGCAGCTTAGCATGAAGCCTTTGATTCACTGCACAAATATATCAAATAAGGTCAAGTATGATACAATTCTGGTGTCATGCTGAATTCATAGTAGAGCTAATATTGTTACAGTCCTGTTGTGACTGACATAAACCTGTCACATTTTCAATAGGGTGAATCATGAAGGATACAGTAGAATCAATGGGGATAAAAATGCGCAATGCGATAACAGCATCCATTTTACCATAGTTTTGCTTGTATTATACTGAGTAGCCTGATTAAAAAGGTCATGTTTAAGTGTAATCTGGCAAAAGCATTTAGAAAAATGAGTGTCAGAGGGAAGGAATCCAGACTGATGAGCTTCTGGGTAAACCGTGAAGTAATTTATCAGTCTAGCCTCCCTGGGGGACATGGAGTCCTGTGGCCACCAGTGAGCTGTATATGTGAGCAGGGGCACCAGGCAACTCCCACCATTCCTGAAACCTGCTTGTAACTGGAGAATGGCAGGCAGCCTGGCACATTTGTATTTTTTGAGAGCCAAAGTGAAGTAAAAAAGACACTGAGTGGTATGTTACAAAGTCAAAAATATCTTCTGCATTCATGCAGAAGATCTTACAGGGGTCTCTTGGACCCTGTGACTCTGTTGGAACATTTAGGGTGAAAAGACATCATTCTTTCACTCCTAAAGCTTGTAGGAATAGTGTGTTCTATATTTTATGATGGATTTGTACTTCATGACAAATTTCATAGACTCTGGAGTATGTTACTCAAAAACAAAAAAAGACAAATATGATAATATAAAAATGCTCCAACTTAGTTATGATGTATTCACTTTTTAAAATTTCCAACATTATTGATCTGTAAGTCCAGAGGAATATTTTGGGTGAGATCTGGTATAAATTTGAGCCTCCTAACCAAAAAGAGCCTCATTGACTTGTATCATCCAAGTATCTGGTCGGTTTGGTTTGTCTGCACTCTATACTAAAAAATAACACATAACCACCAGCTCCCTTTTGCTGGATAATGGTGCTGCATTTATTCTGAGATACAGTGGTGTGGACATTGTAAGCTTTAAAAAGAAGCTGATGAAGCCTCGTTGCCTGGGGACTTATGGTCTGCTCATCCTCATCTGACAGTTGTCTTAACTTCATATCAGCCTGTTGTACCCTCTTAGGATCCTCCCTGCAGCAGCACCGTTAGTTCACTTCTTTTTCCAAAATCCTCCAGCACTTCCTCATATCCCCAAATTAAAGGCTATCAAGAGGCATGGTCCTTATTCCACGTATTCACTAGCTGGCTGTCAGGCCCACCCATACGTAATTGGAGCTTAACCCTTGGTTGAGACGTCTTGCTGCATTCCTCAAGCTGATTTTCACAAAATTTGTATCCATCACATACCTTTGAGACCTCTCTCCTCAGGTTAACTAATGTTGGGAAGCGGTTTAATTTCTGGAGTTAACAAGACTAGGATAGATGAGCAGACGGCTTGGTTTTGTAAACCTTTTATCCTTAGAAAATCTGGCTGGAAGAGGGGCCTAAATTATTTTGTCATAAGAAATGCGATGTCTGTTACCGCAAAACTAGATTTTATCTGAGATAGCCAAAATATAGGGTTCCCCTACTCTACACTCTGTGAAGAAGTATAATCAAAATCAAATGGCAGCTGCACTTGCAGTGAGATTGGTTCAAGGGAGATTTGTGTTACACTCATCCCATTTGAGCCATACAGCATCTTTCCTTCCTCTCTGGCCATAGAGACAGTGCAATTAGGACGTGGGCATACATCAAAGGGGAAAGCTTTGATAGCAGTTTGGGGAACATCAGGCCCATCAGTGTCGCTCTGCTTTTTCTTCATTACAGGGAAACATATTTCAAGAAATCAAGCAGCATGGGAAGTTCAGAAGTGTACTGATGTTTATTATTCAGAAAGTGCGATCTGCATCCTTCACACATCTCAAAATTTAGCCCTCTCCGTTATGCCGCAGATGATAAGTAAAGCGCAAAATCAAAGAGAGAATTTTTCATCTTGCTATAAAAGCTCTCTACAATGCAAAATATTCACGGGTAGCTTTATAAACAGCCATGTTTGTGTCAGAAGAAAGAAAAATAAAGTCCTCAAAAAGATCACAGAAAGCAACCAAGGGTGCTGGTGCACTCTTGAAGGTGAGGCAGTGAAGAGAAGTTGGGGCTCCTGTGCTTTTTTCTGGGGGACTCAGGCTGCCACAAGGTGCAGAGGGGACATGGGGATCTTAGCAACACAGATGGTACATGTGCAAGTGCTACACATGGCGAATTTTGCAATGCCATGGTTGGGTTGCTGTCTTTTTCAGCAGGTTCTAGGTAGGCTGTGATCACCCAGTTCCTGCTCACGATCCTTTTCCATTGTGCTCTCCTCTCCCTGCCCTCATAGCCCTGAAAAGCAGAGGTGGAGATGGCTTCTGAAGCTAGCAGGCTTGCCGTGCAAAGATGATCATTTTTAAGAGATTCAGTGATTGGAGTTCTGCTAAAGGAGCTCTTTACTGCAGTCCTGCTATCTCCTGTCATCCTGTGCTCAAGCACCAGTACACAAGGATAAAGAAAAGGAAATGGAAAGAAAAAATCTGAGATAAGAGTGAGTTGGCAGGTTGATGATAATCTTAAGTATGTGGAAATGTGTTTATGCACGTTTGCTATTTAAACTGAAGTGCTTTTCAGTGTGCAGCATGCTTAACTGATTACAAGATGGAGGACTTATTGTGAAAAACATCACGAAATTCCAAAATATATTTCTCAGCCTGGTATATTGCGCGGTGCTCCAAACTTCAAAAAACATGGCACTGTGAACTCAGAAATAAAGCAAATTGCATGAACATGTTTATAAAACCATTGAGACAGTATTTCACAGGAAGACATCTGCAGCTAATGGGGCATTTACTCATTTTTTCTTTCATTAGGATTGCCTTTGTATTAAGTTAAGACTTGAAATACAGTATTTCTGGTGTGATAAGAAAAATATGACCAAAGAGGTCAGGAACGTAAGGAGTTTCCTGTCTTTGCACAGTGACAAAACAATGACAGCTCTGACTGCTGCTGACAGTCTGTTACTTTTACAGTCACCTTCTAAGCTTCATTGCTTATCATCAGATAGCACAGTTGGCCCCAACGGAAAAGACACATTGCTGCAGATGACAGGATCTTTACAGCAGACAATCATGATGGCATTAGTGTTCATCCACTGCAGTAAGTGAATAAATCACAGTGAATGGGCTTCCCCTTGGAGTCAGGATCTGTTGTTTTATTCTGGACGAGACACAAGTGCTTATTCGTCAAATTGTGAAATTGCCGGGCGTGCTCCATTGCACAGTCCAGTGAGCA
Source organism: Nothura maculosa (assembly GCA_032353885.1). Lineage (NCBI taxonomy): Eukaryota > Metazoa > Chordata > Aves > Tinamiformes > Tinamidae > Nothura > Nothura maculosa. The sequence goes on along the minus strand of JAUBOD010000279.1, from coordinate 782,098 downwards.
GTTAATGTCCACAGATTGTGAAACTTGTATTAGAATTCCACTCAAAGACCCAGATGTTAAATAAAGGCTACTTTGTGAGTCTAGAAGGAAGCTCTCCCCACTGTCTGCAAGTTAGGGATGTTTTGCAGTGTCTCAGTGTAACTGAATGGAGAGTTTTTAACAGACACCATTCCTCTTACAGGGTTTCTTGGTGGGAGAGCGAGATAATAAATGTATTACGGAAAGAGGGCTGTGCACTGTCCCAGATTCACATAGGAAACTCACTGCTGTCGGCAGTGTGGAAACAGGAGGATAATTTTATATAGGTAAAAGCAGATATACTATTTTAGCTCCACAGACTTACTGCTGTGAAACAGAAATGGTCTTTCCTTTCCTTTCCTTTCCTTTCCTTTCCTTTCCTTTCCTTTCCTTTCCGTTCCTTTCCTTTCCTTTCCTTTCCTTTCCTTTCCTTTCCTTTCCTTTCCTTTCCTTTCCTTTCCTTTCCTTCCCTTC
>JAUBOD010000279.1:687244-781506 GCA_032353885.1 Nothura maculosa | reverse complement strand
CCTTCCCTTCCCTTCCCTTCCCTTCCCTTCCCTTCCCTTCCCTTCCCTTCCCTTCCCTTCCCTTCCCTTCCCTTTCTCGCTCCCTCCCTCCCTTCCTTCTTCCTCCCTCCCTCCCTTCCTTTCCAGAAAGTAGTACCTAAAAGCAGAGGAATTATGATATAAGCACATTCGGAAGGTGTTTTTCACTCCAGTATCCAGTGTCTAAGACTGTCCAATGTTACAGGTTTAAAAGGAGGCAATAAAACACACTGTAATGGAGAATTATGGAAAAATACATGTCAAGTTCCATTGCAGTTTCTTACTCTCTAGTGTTTAACTTTTATCTAGCATGCATGAGTCCTACCTATCTTAGAGTACTTTTATCTAAAGCAATTATAGCTGTTCTCATTCTCCACAGAAATGCCTCTCATTTTCTTGAATCCCCCTGAACTTTTAATTCTCAGTATTACCTTGTACCTACATTTTTGCTGTGTTAATTTTTCTTGGTTTCCAAGAGCATTTTCTTTTACCTTGTTTCAAAATTGTTGCTTTCCTATTTCAATGAAATATCCACTTCTATCCACACACATGAAAAGGATAAACAGGTGGGTATAATCTCCTGTCTGTATCCCCCTCATTATTTTCGATGTCTGCATTACATTTTCTTTGCTCAGTTCCATCTGTTAGCTGTTCCTTCCCCAAAGGCAGAGCTTGAGCTGTGAGTCTTTATTCCTCTTTAGTATTAAAAGTCAAATCTAAATTTTAGTTGCGATTAGACAATATGCTGTTATGTTAAGGAAAAGGAAGGAAAGTCAAGAAAAGGAAGGCAATTTCAGGCAATTTCTTTTCCTTCTGGAGGTGTCCTAATGGGAACTTTGGTTGTTTGATAAAAGTTCCCAAGGTTAAAGAATAGCAGCAGAAATTTCAGAGCTTGGAGCATGGGTCTGTGCTTTTGTCTTTGCTCTTTCTCTTTGCCTTTGCTAAATTCAGAAAAGACACCCTTAGATACTGCTGTTAGAAGAGCAGCATCTGATCTCCCCCTAAAACCATCTGATTCCTTTATAGATGGCACTGCCCTACAGAGGTGCGTTTCATCCTCTAAAACCCTACTGTGATGTTGTATCCACAACATGATTCTCTGATATCACCTAAACATACCTTTTATAGCACTTCTCCCTTCGTCTCCTGAGGGACTTCCTTGTAAAGAGCAATGCCTAACTTTTCTCCTCTAAAAAGCCAATGATGTTAGCCTATATTGAAACAGATATAGAGAAGTATCTGCTTATTTGCAGATACAGATATAAAGGAAATGGTCATTTCTGTATGTGAGTTGTATCATCAGGTAAAACATTAATCTTTTAGTCCTACATAAATTCAACTTCTCTGAAAGTGGACTGTATCCCCTGGTAGGCATGTATATCCTCAAGAACAACCACTCATATTTTATTCAAAGCTTTTTTTTTTTTTCCTGGAATTATCTCCACTTTTCTGTTGAAAGACTTTGGTCATACTTTGGTCATACATCAGAAATGACAGGGCCTTGCTGGCTCTTTTTGTAAACAGATAATGCTCTGTATTTTACAGAAGGGCAAAATAAGCACCCATATGGAACAGTCACAGGGATATGCTTTCTGTTCTTGTCTGGAAAGCTAGGATATTTCCCTGTAGCCATGTTCAGGTTCTGAAGTGAAACATGCAGTGAGCTAAGTCATCCTGTGGGGTTTTAAGTGGAGACATGACTTACTGAACCAAGAATAAAAATGAAAGGTTTCCTTAAGTTCAAGAACTGTGTGTGTGAACAACTCAGAGGCATGCATGAGCAATCACAAAGAGCTAAGTCTGTTCTTATATTTGAAAAGATGAAAGCTGTCTCAGGAATTGAGAGAGCAAAAGTTGTGCCCTTGGCATCTTAACACTTGTCGTCTAATTTTAGTACTACAAAAAAAAAAAGATTACTTATTTAAGTGAACATACAGAGGAATCACCGTGCTCTGCCCCCATTTGTGCTATATATCTCCTCCCTATTGAAATGGACTTCTGTTTGTGGGATCATCTGTCATCATCTTTTTTTTGTTAAACATATTTTTGTTGCCATGCAAACTAGGGAGCTCTTGTGCCAGGCATAGCATGGCCAAGTGCTCATATTTTCAGGTGGGATTTACAAAATTGCTCCAATTGCACATGATTATACTGTGTGTGCTTGACCATAAAACCTCAGACTTCAATGGTTAATGCCAAGCACTTTTAACACTGCTGTCTATTAGTCCTACGTGCTTGATACTTCAAAAGATATAAAATAAGACTGTTCTGGAAAAGGCAATTTTTTTCTGGATAGATGTTGCTTGAAAGGAAGGGAAGGACGAAGAGAAGGAGGTATTTATTGTCATCCGTGACTAACTAGGTGATTGGAAATGTATTAGAGGTCTTTGCTGGATGTCCAGTCCCATCAGTGTATACAGCAATACTATATTTCCTTCCCATGCAGGAATTCAAGCAACCACAGTATTGATGAGAATACACTTTTGTTAAGAGGAGAAATTCTTTCAATACATAAAGTTATAGAAAGCCATTTCAGGAACAGCTAATTAGGTTTGGGGTTTTGGGGTTAATAGCAGGAAAGAAGTACTCATATTGAAGGGCTCCTGAGATCATGATAATAGATTATGTGCCTATTCCCAAAGAAGAGCCATCCCCGCAGAGATACAGAGTCTTTATAAAATGTGCTATGCAGCCACAATGAACCTGCCAATACTGTTTCTTTCTTTTGTTAAAAAATAAAAAAGAAAAAGGAATAGTCATAGTTAGGCACCTGGAGCTGACTAATATTTCCTTTTTCCACAGAATGAGAATTACACATTTTGCTAAAAAGCAACTGTGAGGAATGCAAACATACTGGAAAAAATAATTACTCTATTTCCATAAAAATAAGCTGAGATTACTTGAACTAAAATCTCTTTCAGTTTTTCTCTTTCCTGCAAATATGACTTTCAAAATCAGAAATTGCTGAAGATATTTAATAATACTTAATATTTGTAAGTTATCATGTATCCCCAGAAGGCTTATAAAGACATACTACTTATATGTACAAGACTACTGTACAGACAGACATAGATGTCCCATGCTATAGGAACTGAAAGGAATTGCTGCAGAACACAAATCCAGGTAAGGTGCTTCACCAAAGGGACAGTATTATGGCTGCACAATTTCTGCACCAGGCCTTGCTTTTCTTCATTCATCTTGCAGTGCTGAGAGAAATGTTTAATATCTACACAGACAGACCATCTCCACACAGCATGTCTGCTGGGCAAGGTGCTACATGAACACACTTCTCCCAAGGAACTAAGAATCAGATGTAAAGTGCAATGCAAAAAAGAAAAAAAATTAAAAAGGTGCAACATCTTATCAAATTAAGTTTATATACATTTACTGGTTTGAAAATTGCAATTCACCACACACACAGAGGCTCACCTAAATGGCTATTGTAGAGTAATTTTTAGAGGGAAACTTTGTGAAGTTGTTTAATTTACTTGTATTAAATAGAAATAATCTTTCACTATCTGGGTCAAACAGTTCAGTCTGTGTTCAGAACAGCTTCATCTTCATATTGTTTCCATGATTAACATCTTGAGAACAAACCAGGCCTGAGAACCCAAGCATTTTAATGCTAAGATGTAAACCATTCTTTAGTTATGGTGTCTGCAGAAGTGTTTTTGTTGTGAGGTGCTCACTGGCTTAGCAGGTTGGGCTGGGGATCCCCAGAGCAATATAGAAGAAGGCACCACTATAGAGGTTGCAGCGTTTGTGGTGGACAAACTCTCCTCTCTTCTCAGGAAATGCGGTTTCACTAGTGCTAGGAGAGCATTTGGTCAGGCTTCTGGAGTGTATGTTCCAGTTTAGCTCCATTCAAACAGATTGCAGCATGTGTACGCCAACACTGCTCCGTGATACAAGCGAAGTATGGAAACTGGGGACAAGCAGGAGATTCACTTCAAAAACATACACATGATCTGAGCTAAAATAATATACACAAGCCATTGAGAAACTTTTTACACAACACCTAAAATGAGCTGCAGCACTTTTGCTACTGAATAAAATTTCTATATGCACTATGTACCATAAAATGCTATAGGATTGTGTCCTTCAGATTTTCACTTCATACTGGATTTGGGACTCACATGCTTTTGTGCCAAACATTTTATTTGGTATCTATCCTTTGGTAGTCCAACAAATCCCAGTTGTGTCAGTGACAAAACAAAAATACTGTCAAGTGACATTTCAAAACACAACTTTTAACTGAAGCATGGACAAATGTTTATAGGAGAGCTCACATCATAAGAGTCATGCTAACAGCTGGCCCTGTTGAGGAAGATATGCGACTGTAAAGTGTGAACACTGACAGGAGTGAGGCAAGGAGAGTCAAAGGAAGTGTGACAAATTGCAAACTTGCTGTGATAACATTTGATAAGGAAATGAAAGCAAATGAAAAAGTGCATATACTTTCAGGAGGATCATGCTGCACATAGTGAAAAAATATAGATGGAGACACAAGAAAAGGATCCTCAGGAGACTGGAGGCTAATTTAGTAAATAATATTTAGATTTAGTTCAGGTTGTTGTAATGAGAAATGATAACAATAAACTACAGTTTCTTAGAAATTTCTGACCAGTCTGGTAGGAGGTTAACGAATGCTAAAGAGAAAGATGATACACTTCTAAATTTAATAATTTGATTTTGTATCCCTTAAATATAATACTGCATGATAGAAGAACAGTGAACCAGAGACTATGAATCTGAAATAACTCTTCCTTCTTTGAAATAAATATAATTGATTTGTAGTACTGAGATTTATCATAAATGAGTCTAAAAACACAGCTAGGTGCAATTTAGCTTCAGAACAAGTCTGAAGTCAGATTCTTAAATTTAAGCTCTGTCAATAATATTTGTGACTATATATGTCAGGAAACTAAGATGCAGGCCAGAGCACATGATACTTTAGATGACACTGAAGATACTGAACTTGCTCTTTGAACTTATTTGTGTAAGTAAGTCACACATATGGAAATAAATTGAAGTATCCAGACTACCATACAACTTTAAATGAACTTTGTCTTAGCTTGTTTCTGTAGGAGATGTTTCTTGGAATAGGAAATACGAACCATTTTGCCAGCCTCTATATGTGCCGCCAGCCCCTTCAGTGTTCGAGTTTATGTATTTATAAAGGAATTCTTTTTTGTCCTTTTTTCTTGTCACAGTATGAGACACTGTTTTGGTCCTTTCATGCTTCCTACCTTTCTGTATTTCCTAAGAGGTCTTCAGAATTGACTCAGAACTCTAAAGTATTAAAAATGTTAGTATCAGGGCAGCTTTTCTAGAAATGGCATGTTCTTTCTTTGCTGTCCCAGAAAGCCTATTTTAAGTGCCATTTCCTGATATTTCTGTTCTTGCTCTTTGGCTATTTGCTTTAGTCTAGCCATAGGGAAATGACTTATGCAGAATTTATATTCATGTCTAAAAGATTAAACACTTATTTATGGATTTCAATCTTGTGAGTTATAAAGACCTTTCAGTTTTTTCCCTGATTTTTTTTTTAATTTTATTTTGTAGTGGAACTCAGATGGATGGAAAAAAAGATTTGTGTGAGATATCAACCACTCAGGTTTGGAAAGAAGTGGAAGAATTGTTTGGTGTACAGGCAAATTTGCTATGGGAAAAACATGAACGAGGTGAGAAATTTGGACGCACCACTGGTGCTTTGGGAGCGTGCAAATACCCTTCCCCAAATAAACTGCCTATTCAGAAAACAACAAAAACCCCTTTATAGAAAAATAAATAAACACACAGATAAAATATTTAGTGAGGCCTTAGAGATTATCCTCCTTGTCTCTTCTAATGAGGTAAAAAATCACTATAGTGGAGAATAGGCATTTAAATGCTCATTCACTGCTGAAATCATGGTTAAGTCACAAGTTTGTTGAACAGCCTCCACTGCAAGGGCTCCCAGGTTAAGTGGGGACCTGAGCCAGTCTTATCAAGGAATATTAAAGGGAAGTAAATGAAATTCTTAAGGGCTGCCTGAGTAGTGTTGAGCAGAAATGGGGAACAGAAATACTAAGTAGTGGATGAATGTCTCCCAGCAGTTCTTCCACATCCCCTGGCTGGTTAACTTGAGAGGATGAAACATCTTTCTGCGTGTCTCAAGCTACACAGGTCCTAGGTTTCCTGTGGTACCATTGTCTCTGTGAACATCTTGCTGGATTGCTCTGCAGCAGTGGGACTGTCTCCATCTTAAGTATTGAAATGTTGAGTTTTTAAGGATGTGATCAGTTCAGTCATTTCTCAAAGGGTAGACTAATGGAGTGGGGAGAAGAATTAGATTGTTTGAGGCCACACCTGAAATGTTGTGTACAGTTTGGGGCTCCCCAATACAAGAGGGATGTGAAATTTCTGGAGATGGTCCAGAATAGAGCAACAAAGATGATTAAGGGACTGGAGCATCTGTCTTAGGAGGAAAGACAAAGCTGGCTGGGCCTGCCGGGAGAAGAGAATATTGAGAGAATATACCTTATTAATAGGTACAAATACCTGAGGGGAGAATGTAAAGATGAGGCCAAACTCTTCTCAGTGGTGGCCAGTGACAAGACAAGGGGTAATGAGTACAAATCGAAACACAAGAAGTTTAATCTCCATATGAGGAAGAACTGGAAGAACCAGGGAGGTTAGACTAGATCATCTTAAGGGTCCCTTCCAAACTCAACTGTTCTGTGATTCTGTGATACATTATGTGTGAATATGATAACCTGGTGTCTCTTTCCTTTTTGGTGCCTGCTGTAAGGAAGAAGTGGATCACTAGATTCTGCCCCTGCTCGGACTATCAGTCGTCTATTTTAAAAAAGTTCTCCTAAGAACCAAATGACTATTTGTGCCTGGGGAGAGGGTAGGGAGGGATACAGGGTTTCTCTGAAAAACGGTGATGCAGGTGAGTTGAAAACTCACTTGTTGCCAACTGCCTCCTTGCTGGAGTCTAAGTGGCTATAAAAATTCACCCCACTAGGTAGATTATTTCTTGTTTTGTGTGCTTGTGGTTGAACATAAATCTATCATCCTTCTCACGTTTCAAACATTTTGTTTCAGTATACAAATACTCTGCTATGAGTGCATTCATCTGATCTTTTAAAGAGTCTGTGATATGTTTTATGTACATGGGAATAAATGCTATCTTTGATAGTTAGATTTTTCATTAGGTCTGTTTCATTTGATACCACATATTTTCGATTCCCGAATCAAAGGAAATTGAAGGATAAACTACAGTTTTATCCGATGGGGATAACTCTTATCCAGTGAGTCATTTTCTTAGAGACTGAATCAGTCTCAAGAGTTAAACTGGTCACAAAGGAAGTTTATGGGGAAAAAAAGCTAATTTGACAGGATTCATTTGTCAAGATCAGTGGTGTGGAACTCTGATGAAAAAAAATGGTAACTGCATATTGTCCATGGAGACTTGGAATTTTTTTTCTTGCTCACAAAAGAAATATGAAGAGCGCTACCAGTACCTGTCCAGCCTGAGAGCAGCAAATATGGCTTAATTCTTCAAAAATAAAGATTTTATGTATGTACATACATATGTATATGTATTTACACACACACAAACTCATACATGACTTAATAAGTCGAACATTGGAAAATGACTTCAAATTGTGTTTCATGCTTATTTTCCACTCTGGCTTTTTCTAAACAGATGTGATATTCAAGTAGAGATTAATCTGTTTACTCTTTAATCTGCTTATTGTGCTCTGCAGAAGAGTTTGTAGAATGGATGAAATTCCCTCTCAGATCCATGGCAAGTTTCTCCTCTTGAGTCCAACCTCACTGTGGAGTCAGCAAAAAACAAAATTCCCATGGCACAAGATTCTTTTTATTTCTCTTTTGAGTGATCTGAATTTCATAGAAAAGGGACCCTGGATATGGTCCAAATTTGACAGGGCCAAATAGTGAGTGAAAGCAGCTGAGCTGGTCATAATGAGCCTGCCAGCATCCTCAGGCTCTTAGCGTTCGAGTCTTCTCTGCCAGCTAGATTTGCACTCTTTCTGGAGAAGATGTCTCTGACATGTAAGAGAAGGGATGACTCCCTTATAATTGTCATCTAAGCAAAAGCTATAGTGTAACTTTACAGATTACTGCAATAATGCTCTTGAGATGCATGGTATCTGTAATACCTATTGAAAGCTTGTGGCATGCTCAAACAGATGCTATGCAGGATGAAGACATTGTTTTTCTCTTCTTTTTTGGAACAGAGTCTTACATTTCATGACCATGCTTGAAGCTGCCAACATCTGCTTCTATGGGAGATGAAATTTTCTCTCACATTTAGGATTTAAATACCCTTGGCATCATGGTGGGATTTCTAAGGGATGCATTAGAGCCAAAGTCTGCTCTAAAGAATGATTTTGCCTCCGGTGATGGGGTTGCATCCTACTTTTGTTTGCAGATGTCCAGCTAATCCATAGATAGATTCTGACACATTGTTTGACTTTCTTTGTACGAATTTCATATTTCAGATTATGAAAGCTTTAAGCTTTCCCTAGTGGGTAGCAAACACATATAAAACATTCTGCAAAATTGGGTCTCTGTGTAAATTGGACATGGGGAAAAAAAAAGCCTTAGCGCTGCATGGAGAAAAATGGTCATTTTCTGATAGAGAAATGGTCTGAGAGCACTGGGCACCAGCCCAAACTGCTGGTGAGGTACTGTAAGACTCTACTGAGTAACTCCCTAGCTGCATAGAAGCCACCTCACTAGTAGCATACTCCATGTTTCTTTTGTCTCTTCACTCTAAACCATACTAGCTATAGTTTATATATGATATATCACATTTATCTTCAACTTCTATACTATCCTGATTTTGTCTCAAATAATTTTATCTCACATTTGGTGGTATTTTCCTAATCTGTGTTTTTTCACAAACAGTGTCTCTGTAAAACTGGCAGCTTGCTTAGCTAGCAGTGAAGGTAATGACATATCCTGTGATGTGTAGTCATTTTTCCTTCAAAGACACAGTCTATTTTAAGGAATTCATTTTCCTTGGGGAATGTCAGTAGAATTTTAGTATTAATTAAACTCACTTGCCTGTTATATAGTGCTCTCTCATCACTGTAGTGCTGCTCTTTGTATTAGAATTAGATATGCTGATTAGAGAAATAATACCCTTTTCCCAACTTCACTTCTTTATTTTCCTCCTCTTTGTTTTTTTTTTTCTTCTACATAGCCTATTATGACAACTTCATTGTGCTGGTCCTTCTTTGCTACAATACCTGTTTGTTCATTTTTCCATTCCTTTCTGAATTTTACTTCATCTCTCATAATCCTACTGCTCTCCCCATCTCCTTACTACAGTTTCATTTCTTCCTGTTCAGTCTGTTGGCTTTCAAGTGCCATTTAATAAACCTCTGATCACTGAGCTAAGTGCTTGAGATAGATAATAAATTTCCCTTACCTGCCAAAATGGTTCATGTAGAGCACAGGGGTATAGATGAAAAAAACATACCAAGCTTTCTGTCTGCAGGGTCTCTTGCCTGTGCAGCCCCTTCTACACAACTCAAATTTTTACTGCCCTTTGTGCAAATGACTCCTAAACTACAAGGCAGAGGAGAACTGAGTTGGGAGAGGGAGTTCACCACCAACATCATTTGTTGAAACATGAAGGCAAGACTTAGCAGGCTGATGTCCCTCTCATTCTTCATTAAAGCATCTTGCAATGATATTTTCTGAGATTCATTAATTGTTTCTATGTGGTTGGTGAACAGCTGAAAAAACACTTCAATGTAGAGTATAATTATCTAGATGAATATCTAAATTAAAAGAAAAATCTTCTGAGAAGTCAGATTTCTCTTTAATAGCAGTTTGCATGGTTGCAAAAGCATGGGAAAATAATACATTAAAGTACGTGGAGAAACATAAAATACCTTTTATTCCCAGGGATGTAATACTATTAAATCAGGAGGAATTTGAATAACAATATTGCTAAGAAGTAATTGAAGAATTGATCTGCAGTGTAAAGTTTCCTGTTCATTCTGTCTTTCTTTCTGCGTTGTGGAAGCTTCTTTCAAAATGGGCTATTCGACCAGCTCCTGAATTTTTTTGGGATCCAAGTTCAGCAATATGTGATTACATCTATGAGCTCTCTTGTGCAATTATGTGCCATTAATAACAAGACCACCTTTAGGTCTGGCGCAGGGCCTTCACACAAAATTATATATGAGAATCTCACTTAGCCAGAGCTTAACTGTGCAGTCCAGCCTCAATCCACTGTTATGGAGGAACTCCCCTTCATCACTTTCTTTATTGGGAAGCCAAGCTTCTGGTGTTGAGCAGACTCACAGAGGCATTACTGGCCTGGTGAGGTGCATATCAGTGTGTGGTAAACTTCAACATCCAAGGGGACTGAAGGGCTGTGCAATCGTGTCTTCTCCGTGGTAGAAACTTCCCAAAATGTGTATTTCGTGCTCAGCAAAATGAAGATATGTGCATGATGAGTCCATGATGTATGCACTTGACATGCCCTTTTTGGATCAAACTGTCTTTCTGTGGAAAGCTGGATTTTGATTATACTGCTGCTCCTCAATGGAAAAAATATTCCATAGAATGGCTTTGACCAGTTCTAACTGCAAGGCCGAATTGAAAATTTAATCCTCTTGGCTGGCTTCATTCGTCATATCATCGTGTTATCTTAACAGTGCCACTACCTTTCTTTAAGTGATGACTGCTGTAGAGCACATCATTGGCAGAATTAAAAGTTACTTTAACCATTCCTTAACATGTTATCCTGTAGTATTTGGTCATGATTATTGCCTAATGAAAATGGAATATTTACACCCATTACATTTAGACACTGACATTTGGTGCCTAGACTGGGAACCTAACAAGTGTGTTGCCAATGGAGAGATTTTTGATTCAGAATTTCTGATTCTGATTTTTGATTCAATCTGAACCACTCGTATCCACCTTGTTCCATTGGCTGTATTGAACTACTAATTTAAACACCTTAATTAAATGCCCCAAATTTGATAGTGTAAATTCTCTGCTCATTAATGCAATCATATTATTTCATCTAACAATTCAGCAGATGCTTTATATTTCTGATCTGTTTTTGTGCTGTCTACAGGAAGAAATACGAAATCCCAGAGACCCAGCTCGATATTTTTTTTGAGGGAAAATGAAAATAGTGACCAAAACATTGTTTTTCTCACATGCACTTCTTATCTGATTGTATTCCTTTCTCTAAGGAACATAAAAAAATAAATGAGGCAGAACTTCAATCTTTTCCTTATAGTCTCATCACAGAAATCTAACTGTAATACAGTTTCCCTCTCTTGTATTTATTATAAAAAGTAGAAAACTGAAATGTTCAAATATCAAATCTGTTCATAGTCAAAATTGACCCCCAAATAAAAAAAAATTAAAAATGTGCATTGTTTTCTGTAGTGTCCAGTTAACAGCTATATTTTTTGATAATAACATTTGATTTTACATCTAACTAAATAAAAAAAAGAAAAAGAAACAAAAAGCAGTTTCCAAATTATCAGAATTAATTAAAATGTAATTATGTGTGAACTACCCTGAACTGATGTTCTTGATGATCAGCGCTAATCCTGAGCGACTTCCAACGTGCATGGAATTGAAATGTAAATGTCAGAACTCTAGGAAGCTGAGTACTTGGGGAATTTTGAGTCGACAGAGACAGTAAGTAATTAAATATTTCCCTGAGTGTCATAGGCCTAACCAAAAGACCATTAAAATCTTCGTACTTTATAATTCCAGTATAGTTTTTGAACATTTAAAAATGAAAATAATTTTTGTTCTGAAATTAAAGTGACTCTGTTAGGTGAAAAGTAACTACTTTGACATACTTCAAAAAAACTAGGATATGAATCTCAGCTATTCTTGTGGAATCATGACTATGTTTCCATTAAAAAATCTCTGATTTAGTAATCATTTTTCTCCATGTATTCTTTCCTGGTGACAAAGGAAGTAACTATGGGCAGAATACATACATAATACTAATTCTGTTTACAGATTTTTTTTTTTCTTACAATCCCAGAATGAATAGGGAGAGATAAAGTTCAGAGTCAGGCCATACTAATTAATTACATCCTTAACAATGATGAATTGATTTCATAATACAGAGGTTGCTTTTTTTCTTTTTTTTCCTCTTCATGGTTGGAAGTCCCTTTTAAACTTTTATGTTGCTTTCTCCAGATTTTCAGGCTGATCTGTTTTTAGGTGTATTGATCCATTTTTAGGTGAGCAATCATTAAACCTGGCTTAAATCTCATTCAGCTATTTGTGCCAGCATGCTTGATGTGTAGTTTGGATCTCCCCTTGAGAGTGAAGGTGAAGAGAGAAAAGATTTAGAAATGTAACATCCTCAGGCAAAAAAAAAAAAAAGCAGATTATTTTTCAGCACCTATGTCTTTTGAAAAACAAAGCACTTCTTACAGGCACATAATGACACTGCTGATATGCAACATTTCTGTTCTGATTAATTTACTGCATGGGTGAGATCATTCTGTATTGCAAGATGTCTTAGTTGTTGACTCTAAATGTTTGGAAAGACTGTTATAAAATATTGTTCTGGAAAGCAGTATATTCAAAATTCACGATGCATTTTCTCACTCTTGGTAGACCATATGCAAGCAGGTAGTTTGCATCAGGTTCTTAGTGCCTACTTCTGAATTACTTTCTAAATAAGGAATATTTTGATAAAAGCAAAAAAGCTTTCTAAAGACATTTCATGTCCCATTAGAAACCAGAGGACGGATCACTAATAAGGTTATACCAAATGTGTACCTATTCATATTCTTTCTTCTCACTGTGCAAACATTTCCAGCCTTCGCCCATTATGAACGTTGCAGCGTGTGATGTGCGAATCAATCCTATCCGTGCAGACACAGCAGAGTGAGAGGTATAATGATGTGGGAGTGAAGTGTCAATGTATAATTCATATCTGACAGCATGCGGCATGGAGAGCTATCCGGCAGCCAAGTCGTCGCGTGCTTCTGAAATGCATCTGCATCAGCTCATTGTGTTTCTGCTTGGGTGGCAAACTGATCATTTATGAGGAGTGAAATGCTATTCAGCAGCCCTGCTGCAGCAGAGAAGAAGGACGATACAGCTCTGCACTGCCTGACTGGGATCTTCTAGTCCAAAAAGCTCTCTGGTGGAGTTTCTCCAAAAAAAACAACGCCAAAAATCCAAACTCTTTGACAAACATGTTCAGCTTAGTGTTGCTGAATTTTAAGTTAGTACATGTTAGAGCTTGCAAACTGACGTGTATAGAACTCTGGCAGCTCTGTCTTGCAGATGTTGGCACCCTGACCAGCTGCGGTCAAGGGATTTCCTAAAGTGAAGACATGTGAGCAGTTTATGCAGCTCTCTAAGTACTTGCTGTCATAGCGTCTGCATAAAGGCAAAATCTTGAGTTGAAATCATTTCCTAAGTTCACCTGGGCGTGTTAATACATTATAAGGCTTAGATAATCAGATTATCAGCATGTTTAAATCAGCATCACACACCAAAAGCTGAAGTTTGGACAATGAATACCTCAGGGGTGATCTCACAGCCAGTCCTTGCACATTGGTGTAAGATACCCAGATCTTGCTCTTACATCTGGATGCAGTGATTTTGAACCAAGAGATTCAGTTACAGCTGAATGCATTTTCTGAATCTCTCAGTCTATTGTTGGGTTTGAATCACAATTATCTACTTTTTTTTATCTTAAAGAAAGAACTTCACTTTTTTGAATGAGTGCTTCTGTGTACCCTGCTTAATGATTCCTTACTATTCCAGCATCATAATAGCAGGGTTTATTATGTTCTAAGCCAGTGTGTTGTGACAATATTGCAAAATTATTATTTTGTTTCTCCAAAACTCAACCTTTTTTTTGTAATGGTAATAATGATAAAAGACATACAGACTGATGAATTATCTACCGTATCAGACTGCAACACAATAGAATCTGAAATAGCTGAGAGAGTAAAACTGAAAAATATCTCAGTTTGCAAGTCAAAAATTAACATACACTAAGCTTGACATGCTAAACCTTTGCTGCAGTATTTTTCATTTGATTTTTAATTTTGTCTTCTTCACAAGAAGAAAAGACACATGCTGCTCAGGTGATGAATTTTAATTGTGCATGGGTTTTTCAATGTAGGCTTTCTCTACAGTTACTGCATTGCATGTATAAACAGCATTCTTTGTGCAGGCTTAAACTTGAAGAAAAACAATATTTTTCAGTTGACTAAAACATACATCTCCAAACAAATAAATAATCACTATTGGTGCACAGCTAGATAATGACTAACTCCTCATATAACATATGAGGTATAGCAATTTGAAATGAAATTGTTACTGCTGACTACATGCAGTAAAGGTTTTTTGATACAAAATACTTCAAGATTTGCATTTTCTGCTGCTAAAGTTGGGGTAGCCAAAGTGTTTTTGAATTTACAGCAGAGGATAGCTGGTTTCTGCCATGGCATGGCCAGAAATACCCACAAGTATCTGATCCTCACATAGGCTAAAGCTTGTTTTAATCCTGAGGCTACAGGAGGGAAGAGCAGACGCAGTGGGATGGGCAGAGGTGTGGCGCTCTACTTCTTGCAAAGGTGGATACTGCCATACCTCCGATATTGACTGGATTATGTGGAGGGCACTTCGCTACCCAGAACCTGAATATGGAGAGGAAGCATAGCTTTGCTGTGATTCCCATAGGCAAAAAACTGCCAACTGGGTGGCAGTTTAGAGGGACAACTAGCCTCAAACCGCTGATACCTTCTCTGCCAGTGAGAAGATCTAAAGCTGACTCTCCCTGCAACCCTCAGCATATAGTACCATCTAAAGTAAATTCTTACACATATATTTTCAAGGATAAGTATTCGAAGAAATTCCTGGGAAGATGCAGTGATAGTAATTATCTCTTCCTATAGCAGATATCTGTCTTATGACATAGAAGTCTTATGAAGATTGTATTCATTCTGAGAGATAGAGCATGATATTTAACGTGTGTTAAACTAGTTGAACTGCTTCATATTAAACTCTACATGCCCTTTAATTTTCACTAGTTCTAGGACATGTTAAAGATACGGTGTGGTGTCTGCCCTAGATTCAAAAGCAGTTGACATATTCTGGCATCCTGCGCTATTTGAAATCATATTCAGAACAAAATATAAAGCCTTGAAATAGGATCCAGGCAGGATTTAAGATGCATGCAAGCCTTTGGCAGGCCCTTTGCATGGAGGCATGTGGTGCAGATAGCTCTCAGATCCTCACAAACCCAACAGAGATTGCTTTTAATTTGGCTTTGAATCCCATTTTCAGCAAACTAATACACAGGCAATGGGATTAAGTAATCTGTAAATGAAAAAGAAATGAAAAGATTGTGCTGCTTTTTCAGAGAAAGTATAGCATTTGAAATGATCTGTAAAGGCTGATTGTTCTGTTTTGTTATTCTCCTTTGTTCAGGTTACAAATTTGGGGGGCAGAAACCATTTCTATGTATGCACTTGGGGTAGCATAAAGGAAATATCAGTTGTGCCTGTAGACCTTTAGAACTGCCCACACTTAGTTAGTTTAAATGATAGCAATGTTTTCATGGTAAACTACTAAAAAAGTGAGTGAGTGAGAGAGAGAATGAGTGAGTGAGGATGAATGTGTTTGTTAGATGATGATGCAGGACCTCTGTGCTCAAAACAGGATTTTTGAGGCAACTCTGAATCACCACAAAAGCTCTTTGTAGCCCCCAAACTATATTCTAGAGAATGACACTAGTCCCCAGATTTTACTGCCTATGTACATTGGAAAGCAAAATGTGGGAGAATGATTCTTGAGCCTAGAGAAAGCAGATTTTAGGGGAGAGGACCGAAAAGATTGACCTCTGGACTGCTGACGAGCTGCTGCTTCCTGCTAAACAGCAAGTAGTGTACGCATAATGTGATTATAGTACTGTTTTGAGGGGAATTTAGCAGTACATTGCTATAAACCTCTCCAGCTAAACAGAAAGTCCTTACCTCAGAAACCTTGTGATTTCTGAAGAATATACATCTGAAGATAGCGAACAAATCACTCTGCTACTCCTAGTGGCTTTCCAAGGCTGTGGCTGTTACTGGTTTGCAGAGCCTTAAGTAGGAAAGGAAAGTAGCAGTAGAGTTGGTTATAGAACATTTAAAGAACCTTTCTTTCCCCTAGAAATAACTAATTTGCACAAATTTATTTATCCTTCCTTATTGTTCATCGACGATATGCTTGGTATTCTTGTCTTTGATTTCTTTTCATGCTTTCCCATACAAAGATTTAAAACGAATCCTCATTTTGTACTGTAAAATTGTGAATAAAATTTAGCTTTGATTAATTCTAGTAGCAAGTGAATACCAGACATGCATGAAGGACAGCTACCCTTTAATCTGTGTTAAATCCCAAACTTCCTAGGATGAAAATATTAATCATTGTCTTCCCAAATGCAAACAATGCAGCATTCACTGATTATGGTAGAAATAATTTTATTGTTTGCAATTGTGAAGGAAATCATTTATATTCTTACACTTCCTAGAACAAAAAGTTAGTGTTCTTTGCAAACATCCTTGAGGAATTTAAGAGAAAAAGGCCAGGAAAACCTACAGGATTTCTCACATCCATCTCGTCTCCTTTCTAGCTTATTTGATCTGGCAGTTTTCCCCTCCCCTTTTCCTCTTTCCTTCTAAAAGGTGTCCTTTTTGCTGCTGAACCAGCACTCAAGTGCTGCTTCTACCACACACAGGTATCGGTAGGGAAATCTTACAGTGGCAGGGCAGCTCCTTCCCACCATGACCCTGGCATGCATGCCAGCTTGTTCATACACAGGGGGAGTATTTACACCAGTTTATCTAGGACATGTCATGTCAACCAGAGAGTTGTCAGAGAAAAGCAGGTGGTTAGCCAGAGGTTCTTAGCCCCTCTTTAGAACATTTGATTTCTCTTCATTAATAGGAATGAGAAGCTGGGCATCTAAGACAGGCATCAACATTAAATATCTCAAATCAGAGGGAATCAAGGCTGTGGAGTGGTAGTGTGTTTGGTTACACTGGCTGATATTCCTGAAAATCATAGTCAAGCTGTTAAACACATAGTCCCTTCCATGAGATTTCAGTGTGAACAGCTGTGCTGCACCTCCACACTCATCTTTCTTGCAAGTTTGCCTGAGCAATAAGGGATCCTGCCAATGTTTTTATTTTTTTTGTCCTTAATAAAGGTGATTGCAGTTAATATGATTATGAATTAAAACATCATTAATTCTCTGATAATTTAAGTAGACTCCAAATGAAATTTTGTCCAAAGAATGTGACCAAGGGTCACTGCAGGGATCTCTACTTACTGTGCTCCCTTGGTTCTTTATTGAATGTACTCAGAGTAAAACAGCATTTTCCTTCCCTCATCTCCTAGTTCTCAGTGGATTCTGAGATTTAAGGGAGTTTCTCTCACTCATCATCAGCATAACTAGCCAAATTATGTCCTCAGGTCACATTGCGCAACCCTATTACCTTCAAAGTGAATCCCGCGATGTACAACCTCTTTAGATTTGAGAGAGTTTGCATAAATTTTTCCAAAGTCATAATCTGAAAGTTATAAAATTATAGAGTAATACATTAGCTGCAGAAAACCTTTCTGTTAATGATGGACTCAGCTATACTGTCAGGGCCCAGAATGGACTTTGAGGTAGAAGTATTGAGGTAGAAAATATTTAGAAGTAAAATACAATATAAAATAAGTGAGACTGAGTAGTTATACGCTTTTCATTTTTTTTACAGCCAATTTGAAACAGATTCATTTTTTCATGCCAATGTTTCTAATAAACTAAGATTTCAGTGGAATAAGTATTTGAGGTACCAGAACTTCTGGATGTATGCTTTTGCACAGTGCATCTTCTCTAAGGCATTCTGAGGCGTAACATCCCAGATGATTTAGAAACTGGATTAAAGAGCTATTCAGAAGTGCTAAGCAAAAGTAAACATCAGAAATCACATGTCACAGTCAGGAGAAAATGAAGGGTATATTAAAGGCAGCTTACTTTATAATAAGAGTTCTCATTACTTTTTCTTACATTAGGTCAACATTGCTGTATGAAATCGAATGTTTAATCATCTTAGGTGTACTTTTTAAAGGGCTTTTTTTCTTTGACTTTTCAAATACTTTTTGGAAAGCAAATGCTGAATATCTTCCTCAAGCTGGTGATGCTATAGTCATATTCTATCATATAACTTTGAGGATGTGTTTTAAGGAGCTCCAGTTACAAATCCACGTGACCAGTTTTTCTCTGATTAGATTACAAAATGTTTGATTCCTCACAAAGCATTTGTGCAACTCCTGGATCACTGAAAGGATAAGATTCATCTGTAGCAGAAAAGTAAGAGTGGTCTGTATTTCAGAGCTGAATACTGACCAAATTTGGACTTGACTGTAGTATCATACACTCAAATTTAGGCGACACACAATTTCCTCCCATCCATGGGCATAGAGTAAGCACTGATCAAGTTTAGCAAAACCTGTTGCAAACCATGATATTGTCTCTAACCTCAGTAAATTTATTTTTCCAGTGTGTCTGTGAATTAAAATATTTGGTCTTTCTTGAGCATTAGGAAAGAAAGATTGTAGCACATTCACCAAGAAAGGTCATTGGACCGGAATGAAAATGCAGAAACATCAATTGTTTCGATTCACTAATCATATATAATTGGTCTGGCTCACCTGAATTAGAACATTTGTTATTATAATACATAATTAAAGTTCTTTTCATTTTGCTACTTTCCATTTGCAATTATCTTTCTTTCAACAAGTGTATGAAATGGAAACTTCTGGTAAAAAATGAAGATACATTTGACAAATTAAGATAATTAAGAAAATGTCCCTGAAAGAGGAAAAACTTCATAAGCATGGACATTTTCAGTTCCGAATTGTCTGTTGACTGTCCTCTGTGAATTCTGTGAGATGGAAGGAATTCTGATTTTGTCTCCTATGGATGTATTCAATCTTCAGTTTAATTTTAAAAAGCAACCAGCCCTGTTGGACAACTAACATTATGTAATAAATCCTAAGGATACAGCTAATTCTGATTTTGACTGAGATGTTTAGTATTAAAATGACATGTAAAGTCAGCTATAAAAAACCATACAATATAAAAACATCATTCCCCTGAGGAACTTGAAGAGATATAATAAAACAACTGAGCATTAAATGTTTTTGTGTTCCACAGCATTAAATAGGTTATTACACAAGGCGCCATGAATAGCATGTTTTATGTTGTCTGCTGCTGTGTGATTCCTTCTTGAAACCACACAACCCGTCTTAGCAGGAAGGCTTCAGAGCTTCTTCGCTGGACTTTGTCCAGTCCTATTTATTTATTTATTTATTTACCAGTAGAGTTAATTCTGGCAGTAAAAGTTTGGGTTTTTTTCCCCATGTTTCTATTTGGACAGCAGAATGAAAAAATTGCACAAGGGATGAAACTTGTACAAAAGTGAATGATGGCAACATTTACATCTTTGTTTTGATTTTCACTTTTCAGTACTTTGCTTTCTCTCTGACAGACAAATGGATTTCTCCTCATTCTTCTCCTATTCCTCCTGTTCTAAAACTTGTGTCACACAAAATGCAAAATATTTCCCTTTGAATTTTCCCAGTCCTCTTTTCCCATTTGTGTGCAGTGCAAGAGACTTTCATCTTATACTCAGTGCTTAGACAAAGAGGATTAAAATGCAAAGATGAGGAAAATCACTTGGGAAAAAATTCTTAGAAATTGAACCTCTAAGGTGTGATAATATTTTAAGGCAAAACTAAAGCTATTGCTTTCAGGTCGACTATAGTTTTGGTGAGAGATACCCCAAGTCATCAGCTGTAACATCTGTAACATCTATTATGCACTGGAATATGGACACCTTTCTTCAAAATCTGGCCACTAAGGCAAGAGCAAAAGTGAAGATCTCCAGTTTACCCAGCTCTTCCTCAACATGGTCTGGAAGAAGTAGCTAGTAACTGTTACTGTCATATTTGGCATCTTGTGGTCCTCAGGCTAGTTCAGCCTCAGCCTTGCTGGGCGTGAATAAAGAAGTCTCCTTATCTGAAAGACAGCCACACTCCAGTCCCAAGTTCTGCAATCATCTAGGCATTGTTTGTGGTTGAAGTCTTGTTTTACTTTGCTTGTTCATTTGTTACTGCTGCTAAATTTGAACAAAAGAGCCTTGTTTTTTTTTTTTTTGTCTGCTTCTTGTATCTTAAGCTAAATCTAAAGTTATTATAGTTTAAATAATAATGTTATTATAGTTTTAAATAATAATGTTAAATTTATTAATGGATTAGAGAATGATTACTATCTTGTAGGAATCGAAGATTAAAGATTACAATATTAATAAAAGGTATGTAGTCATTAAAGTAATTTTGAAGCATCAAGCCTATCTAATTTGTGCACTGCAGCATGACATATAATTTTGACTAATTAATTGTCTCTAATCTTTTTGTAAGTTGAAACTTTAATTAACCAATATTTACTTTCCCACAATAAGATTAAAAGCCTCAACTTCCAAGAAGAATCTTTATAAAAATCTCGCATCACTATTTCCAGTAATGCAGTGACCAAGAGCCATTTTGGAGAATGATGTAAATTCAATGATTGAGTACAGTATTTGTATAAGCAGAACTATTAAACTGGTAAAATTAGTTTAATAGAGTGGAATTTCAGGGATATTATAGGTACAATAATGTTGCAGTACTGTTTTCCAGAAGGGTAGGAGAAGGAGGTAGGATAAGGAAATGTTTTTATTCTTGTCTCTTTGTGAAGCACACAAAGTA
Source organism: Nothura maculosa (assembly GCA_032353885.1). NCBI lineage: Eukaryota > Metazoa > Chordata > Aves > Tinamiformes > Tinamidae > Nothura > Nothura maculosa. The sequence goes on along the minus strand of JAUBOD010000279.1, from coordinate 760,659 downwards.
AACTTATTAGCAAGATTCTTCAAGATGCACCTCCATAGGGTTATCCAGCAAAATAGAATGTGTGATACCTATCTATGTGTTAAAGAGAAAACTCTACAAAAAAGACAGGAGCATGCCTGGAGGGAAAATTACTAGAATCCACAACACTGTTTAGTGTAGAATGCAAGTTACATTTACAAACCATTGAATGCATCAGGCAAGACAAGATACAATAATGATAAACAAAGTAGAAAGCCAAAAACTTCTTAGGAGAAATGAGCAGTGACATCACAGCAAAGCACTGCGTAGAAATGTGTCTACTCTCAGATATTTCATACAGCATAGCAGCAATTCATATTTAAGTCTTGTCAAATATACCTATTCTCTGTATAACAAAATACCCCCAAACCAACACAAACAATTTTTAAACAGTCACCAAAAGGAGAAGGAAGCGCCTGGAAATCATTGCCTGTCATTTTCAGCTGAATAATGAGAACGTATAAACACATTTTCTCATCCCCTAAGGAATGGCTAAGCATTTTGAGTAGTTTGTCCTTTCTGCTTTCTCCCTGCTTCGTTTTTTTCTTTTCTTTTTCTGTCTTTATTTTTTTTAAGGAAATGAAGGAAAATAGAGGTTTTTTTCTTCTATTCTTGTCTTTTAAAATGTGAGCAAGAGAGTCTGTGAGCACAGCAGGCTGCTCCAGAACCTCACTCTAATTGCTACCTTTGATTTATTCATTCCCAGTTTATATGTGCTTAGCCTTGTGCTGGCTGAATCCTTCAGCTCTTCCTTCCTTGATGCTTAGACCCTTCCATGCTCCCAAAATCTGTTTTCAAAAGAGAAGCCTTATTTCTTTGCATCCTTGACTTTGCTGTGTAATCAAGCCTTGCTCATCTGTTCTCTGTTCAGAAGATGGATTTTCCAACTTCTGACCATCCTGTAAGCCATTTCTGCACATCTTTTTGAAAAATGGGTGACCAGAGTTGTATACTCTGTTCCTGATGAAGTCTTACAAACACCTTCCAAGTACAGTGTCACTAACATTTTAATCTCTCTAGGGAACTGAGTATAACAGATGCATCCAATAATTCCATTTTCCTTGGAAACACAGAGCCAAATAAGAAAATATAGTTCTACCTAAACTCTACTCTGCAAGGATTCTGCTGCTTTAGCAGAAGCCCTAAAAACTGCTCTTCATGCAAAAACGAGAGCTGCCCTTCAGTGGCAGCTGTGGAAGTTCAGCATCACTCTGAGGTAAATCAGGCTGCCTCTTGTCCAGACACCATCTGGCTACTGATTGCATAAAACAGAATCAGAGCTTCATTTTAGAAGAGTACAGACAAAAGACACAATTGTCAGAAGGAAAAAAAAGAGAGGATGAATCCTTTATTCACTGAAATAACAAAGTTTCAGAAAAGTCAAAATTATTGGTATGTTCTGATCAAGAATTTTGATGGAGAAAAGGTTTGAAAATGATGCAGTTTAGTGTTTCCAATACTGGAGTAGATTCATAAATTGCAATACACAAATGAGCAAGGCAAGTGCTTTCCTCGGGCTCCCCTAAAGTTGCAGTTGAGGCTGGCTTGCTGGCTCAAATCCTGTCCAACCTGCCGCAGTATCAGTTGCTTTAGCCCCTGCAGGTATGCCTCCCATTAAAAGGCAAAAAACCAAACACTTCCACCAGTTAGATCCCAAATTTCCAAAAATGCTTTTTTTAAAAAAAAATTATTAAAGGTGTTTGGTTTTCAATCAATCCTCCCAGGATAATTTGATTTGCTTTGTTTTGTCTTTGCAAGCAGTCCTAGCTAGCCCCAAGTGATACATAGCTAGGAGTATTTAAATGCAATCTGTTATGGAATAGCACTTCATTTTTTAAAGCTTAGTACTATTTTCTATTCCATAGAGTTTTGACTTGCAAACCAAAGTTAGACTATGAGGCACAGAGCAAGTATAAACAAAATATACAGTGATGATTTTTCATTTGAAAATGCTGTAGTGTAAAAGCCTTTTTATAGCACTTTGTAGTATAAAATGTATGTTTGATGTGTGTTTACATCAGTTACTTTTATTTGGGTACCTGATTTAGTAAGATATGATGAATGGTAGCATGAAATAGTAGAGTGCCTATTTTGATCACTGCAGTGGAACATGAATGATCACATTAAATGCATATGATTTCACTAAATATTACTGCAATGGAAATAGAAGTTACAGTAATTATTGTCAAACGAAACAAAACTAGGAATAGAATCATTTATTTAGTAATTTTTTTTAAATCCGTAAAGTAATCCGTATCTTGCTACGGATTGCATCGTTTGTAATGTTTGTACCTTTAAAAATAATTTCAATCCAAAGCACTTGCTAAGAAGTGCTACCTTTATTCATTTATAATTACCCTGTATTAAAGCAATATGTGTCATAATATGCTAGAGTCCTTAGTAGCTTAGGCCAGAAAGAGAGAAAAGAAACTTGTTTCTCCAACAGAAACAAGATAAGAACCTGTGGGTGGAGGAAATACATCTTACATGAACTGAAGGTGGCCACCAGTCTCAGGCATAGCACTCGTTCACTTAAGACAAGTGACAAGTAGCCTTTATTTCCCTTAAATAGTCAGAAGTACTGTTATTGAACACTTTATCCAAAAACTAGCATAACAGAAAATTGATTCAATGCTGATTCAGAGCTCTGTGAGTCCCTGAGTCATCACCATGGTCTGAGTTTCTCTTGGAAATCTTCCAGGAAAGAAGTGGCCAGAAATGACCTTCCTCAGCTTGTAGATAAAGGAAAAAGGCATTCGTTGTTTAAAACATTATGCAGACCAAAGTTTTCCTGTTGATGCAAATCTTCTGGAAGACATACTATTGCTGATGAAACACACATTTGGGTAAGCTACCATTTATGAATAAAAAAAGCATGAAGAAACATGGCCTTGTATCATAATCCTGAGTATATTTATATATATATTTAGAAAGCAGGTTTATACATATATGTAGAAAACACTTTTTCTTCTAGAACCTAAGTCAAATATGTATTATGAAACCTAAATAGACTGGATTAATCAAATGTCATAGTGGCACTTCTAATAATGATTTTATATTGCAAATTACATTACCTAGCTTTAGCAATGAGAAGAAAAGCTACAGAAGATCAATTAAACAAAGAGGAAATTACTCTTTATGCTCCGTGACTTCCAGCACTTACAGTGGTGCCAAGATCCCTGGAAATTAACCTGGCATTTGCATAAGATTAATAACTCACTTTCTACCTAAATCACTGTAACTTGTTTTGAGTTATCTAATGTCAACTAGAGAGGCTGGAGAGGACAAGAGCAAATTAAAAATGGCTGAATGTGTCAGAAAGGAATGCACCTTTTTAATATAAGGTGCTTACATTAATAAATGCACCTACAGCCTTCCAGGGTTAACGAGTGAGATAATAGTAGAATTAATTTAAATGGGAACATGCCCACGTGGGTTCACAAGTAAACTAGTTCACATGTGATGACAGCGCTCATGAGTGCTAACAAAAAATAATCACTTTCTATCAATCTTTACCCATCAAATGAGAGGAAGGAAAGAAAAATGAGTCTGATGGCTGGGTAATCAGAGGGGATGGGAATACAATTTTTTTTTAAGCTGGTGTATTCGACAGTTGTGAGTGCATGTTCTTATCTCTGATGGGGATGTGCAACCTCACTGGACACAAGTTCCTACAGAATAAATACATTATTTGGATATAACTCCTGGAGCTGCTTAGCAGCGGTTTGGGGAAATAGAGGCGACTTCCTTCTCCTTTCAGTCACTGATGCCTCACAGGATGCTTAGTCAGATGGTGTACATAAGATTACTGGAAAATGATTTTCAGATAAACCATGAGCCTGAACAAACTAATGTAGTTCCAGGTGCATTATCTGGTAATCCACAGCAGAAGATCATTTCAGGGGAAAACACTGAGGCTACCCCTGAAAAAGTTGCTTAGTTTTTCAAGCATTCATATATAAATATATGCATAAAACTTCTGCAGCAACCCTACTTATTTAAAAAGGGGATGGGAGGAGGCAAAAGTTCCCTTTACTGTCTATTCTTTGAAAAGAAGCATGGAATATGGGAAGATAGAGTACGTGGAGATGAAGGGAAGAGGGCAACAATCCTCTTTATCCAATCAGAGTGAAATCTGGATTTCATTTAGGACAGAGTATTGTTAGTAGCCCCATCGAAAGAGGAAAAAAATATTCTGTCATGTAGTTTTGCTACATGAAATGAATGCAATTTAAAAAAGCAATAAAAAATAGGGAAAAAGAAAAGGATTTGGCAGTTAATTCCTCCATGATTAAAGGATGCAGGAACATATGAGGCAAAAAAACAGCTTTTGTGTGTGATTAAGTGCTGAAATGTATCCAAAGACATTTGATAACAACAGGAGCAATTTATTGAGAATGTTCATCTCTGTTTCTGACATTAGTCATACTCTTCATTGAAGACAAATAGATTCAAGAAAACAAAAAGCACAAATTTTATATATATATATATGTATGAATGTATATGTGTATAGTACTTATCTGAAATTAGAAATGAAAATTTTGTTGCTGATCTTTGTTTTTTGTTTATTGTATATTCTGCCTTTGCCACACTGAGATGAGACTCATCTGAATATTTGTTTGATTGGAGCTCACCAAGTACGTAACCCTTAACAGTATGATTAAAGAGACAAATAGTCAGAGAGCAATGGTATTGGCAAGCTACATTTACAAAGGTCATTTCCAGCATGTGCTAAATGTATGCACATACTTAATTAAAAGACATATCTGAAAGCCTGACAGCCTATTATTTATGAAAGCGTTGCTTGTATTTTCAGAAACAGAGAAAGTGTGGATGAGGGCAATAACAATGTCTCAAAGCTTGACAAGAATGTGTATAGAGCCAGAGTGAAAAGATGGTAACACTGAGACTGAGGTCTAGAAAATCATCAGTACAGTGGAGATGGTGAATCAAAAGTGACCATTCACTGCCTTTCTCAATACAAAGACTAAGAGGCAAGAAAAGAAACAGGCCAAGGCCAGGTTCATGACACAACGTGACATGGTTCCTCACACAATTTGCACTTATTCTTCATATTGCCCTTGTGGCCAAGAAGGCCAATGAGATACTGGGGTGCATTAAGTAGAGTGTCTCCAGCAGGTCAAGGGAGGTGATTGTCCCCCTATACAGAGCCCTTGTGAGGCCACATCTGGAGACTGTGTTCAATTCTGGGCTCCCCAGTACAAGAGGGATGTGGAGCTGCTGGAGAGAGTCCAGCACAGGGCCACCAGGATGATCAGGGGCCTGGAACATCTGCCCCGTGAAGAAAGACTGAGAGAGCTAGGCCTATTCAGCTGAGGGAAGATCTGGTCAGTGTGTATAAATACCTCAAGGGAGGCAGTGAGGAGGATGGGGTTGGCCTTTTTTTAGTGGTGACCACTGATAGGACTAGAGGAAACAGCCACAAACTGAAGGATCAAAAATTCCACAGGAACTTAATGAAAAATTTCTTGATGGTGAGGGTGACTGGTGAGCCTGGAACAGGCTGCCCAGAGAGGTTGTGGAGTCTCCTCCTCTGGAGATCTTTAAAGCCCACTTAGACACAGCCCTGTGCCACATGCTCTAGGTGACCCTGCACTGCATGTGCAGGAGGGTTGGACTAGATCATCTCTGAAGGTCCCTTCCAGCCGTAAGGATTCTATGATTCTGATTATGCTATGAAACTTGCTGCAAGTTGGGCAGCAAGAACATGTAAAATTTTTCATCGGTTCAAAAAAGCACTGTGAGAATCCTGGTAAAATAATTCGGTGAAGCCTATTAGATGTCAGGATGCCACATCTTGGCTCTGGAAGTGACGGAGCTAATGACACCCACTCATTAGCATTAGCAATCTACAAAATGCCTCTTGCAGTATAAAAGTGCTAGTAGAGTAACAGTATCATTGCCTGAAACAAAATTGAATCTCACTCTGAAATTAGTTAAATGTTCTCCATGTGTCCTCATGTATAAGAATCAGTATCATGGAAGAATACATACCATATAACATGTAAGAAAAGCTTACGTACATATGGATGCCATTTATATGCATCAGTAACATATGATAATGTTTTTACAGGCATTTATACTTGTATCAATACTAACCATTTGAAACCCACTTTATGCAGAATTGAAAATGTATGCTAAAAGAATTTGAAAATGTTCATATTCAGAAATGTTCAATTAGGACATTCTAATTAACATCTAGTCTGCCTTTGAAATACTTATATGTATGCAGAGCTTTTATGCCATCTTAATATATTTTTGTGTTAGGACTTTCTTGGTTTTATTAAAATTTTAATAACTTTATAAGCAAGGGACTTATGTCTGTCTGATATTGACCATGTTATGGATAAATCAGAATATAGCAGTCTACATCCACAGCTGAAATCATGCCCCTTTGATATTTTACAGTTAATTCAGGAGCCCAGACTACATTAGCAGAGATTGTCTCTTCTTGAAATCTCTAAAACTATTTTTAGACTAGCATATAAATCTATAGTTAATTTAAAAATAATATTGAATAAGAATGATATCTGATTCCAGTTATGTCATATTTTCAAGATACCTTGACCACAAGTGCCTTGACAAAAGATGCAAAACTACCAAGATATCTGTAAGTGTAGTATGGGAATATGGAATGATGCTGCAATAGTTTGTATGTTATTTTTAATAAACATTATTGTAAAAAAAGAAATCAATATATTGGTAAAAACAAGGAAAACAATGTCAGCTTTGAAGTCTCTAAGTGCTAGCAGCTTTGACACAATGTTTCTTTTAAAAAATCTTTGTATCTGTGTGTGAAAGTCTGAGAAAATTGAGGTGGTTGATGATAACATTGGTAAAGATCACAAATGTGCTTGTTTATTTTCTGATGATGAGTTCATGTCAAACTGTTTTAGCTCTACAGCAGAAGAAATAGTGTAATGGAAGCAGATATTTAACCTCAGTGCTGTCCAGGCTGCATATTCCCAACCCAGGTGCCTTCTAGTTGACCCAAGAGATTTCTTTACTGGGTAGCAATCAGTCAGCTTTAATGGGAGACCAAATCAATGCACTTTCTTCCTTATCATCTAGCAAAATCGAACATGCTACAGGGTAAGTGAGAGCCAATTACCGATGGATGCATAGAACAAAACAGCTTCTTGGCTGATTACTGGAGTCCTGCTTTCTGTGACAAACTGTAGCTTCCCCTGGGCTAGTTAGTAGGCATTGTTGAAGCCAATATCTCAACCACTTCTACACTGTTCACTCTGAGGCCAACCCCTTGGGACACCAGCACAGCTGCCTGTGTGGCTCCAAATGAACTGAAAGGGTAACTGCTGCATCTAGAAGAGATCTCAGAGTGAAGAAATTGTTGCCTTTCCAGTGGGATCTATTTTCTAATTCACCACCTGTGCTGGGAATGGATTAGTATGCAGGTGGGAATGACCAGAAAGGGCCACCTCCAAAACTGTATAGGGATGAGAGGTGCAATATCTTGGAGAAATAGTTTCCTATAGACCCCTTGTTGATATTTTCCCACTCTTAGCCCTGTATTAAATCAACATTTTCGGAAGCTCCTGCTTCTCAGAGAATTCAAAATTTCCAGGACAACCAATTTTCAGCTGTCTGCATAGCTGCTGTGTATCAGGGAGACCTTAAGAGATAGAGGTACAAATGAGGTAAACACTAATAATGATCTAGTCTCATATTTCTATGTTTATGTCTAATCAGTAAAGGACAAAATGACAACCTCCTACTATTTTTGTCTATTGTGATAGATATCTCTAATAGGAAAGAAGGAACTGTAGTGAATTCACCTGACCAAGGGGAGAATAGAGGTAGGACTGACACAGGAACTAAGTTAATTGGAAAATATAAGAACGTTTGCATTGAATGAGGAACAGAAACTTAAGGGAAAAAGATAGCTAGGAGGAAGGAGGGAAAGAAAGGAGGACAGAAAAAATTGGAAGCAAAGGGTGCTATCAGAAGGATGACATGTTTTGGGAAGAGGGACAAGGAATAAGGTAGTTAGTGAACAGAGAGTGAACAGGAAAGATCATGGCACTTAGTACTACCTTTTAGGGAAATGTTTGTGCGTTTTACCAAAGAAAAATGACTTTATGCAGGAAAATAAATGGGTAAAAATGTGAGACTCAAAATGCTGGAAATTAATGATGGAGATGAACTGAACAAGGAAGGAAAATGTTGGACAAGAAATTGAATCCTTGCACTATGTGAGAGAGCAGAAGTGAGAATGCTCCTCATGAAGAATGAATAAAGTAGGACTGCAAAATATGAACTGTTGCACAGAGGCAACAAAATAGATTGTCTTGGAAACATAGACAGTAACACTGACAGAAATGAATGACAGCAGCAAGGGAAAGTAACGAAAGAAATAGGCACAGAGTCAGGAACTAGCTTCCTAGGGGCTGAAAAGGAAGTGGTGGAATGGAAAAAAAGACTGATGGCAAGCAAGAAGTGGATCAAAAGATGACAGATCTGAAAGGAACCACTGCTAAAAGCAAAGACTGCATTCACCTTCAGCACAATGGTGATTTTAAGAGAAGGGGAGAGGTATCTGTGATGTTGCTTAAAGATAACTATGACATTCATGAGAGAATTTGGCTTCCTCCTTGCTTTTCTGTCTGGAAGACTTGACTCTGAAGGCTTCTGACCAGGAAGAGGAGGTCCATGAAGTGAGACCCAGAGAAGGAAACAGCTAACTTAACAAATATATAGAATGTTAGAGGAACATTGTCACTGCTCAAACATACCTGAGAGATGGCCTCAGACCGATAAAACTGTGGTAGTTACAGCAAAGTAAGACTTAATAATACATCATGTCAGAGTTCTACATATGACTCAACTGATTGTTGGTTTACCAGAACGCCAGTAGCTGGAAAGTTATTTCAGTTCTTGCAAGGCTATGCAGGATCCAACTAGGCTATGCAGGATTACACAGGAATGGTTCAGTAGCTCATTCTCTACATGAATATAGATAAATGCAGCACTGTAGCCTTAAACACCACATACTGACTCTTGCACATGCAGAGCATTTAGTGTGATGTGACATCTGCTAATTATTCTAAGACTCCAGCAGTAAATCCTAAAAGACTTTTCTTTTTCTTCAAAATACTTGAAACTAACTGTCAGATTAAGGCAGACTTTCTTCCATGTATATTAAAGCAGTAAACTAAAGAGATGTATGCTTTGGTCCTTTATGAGCACTATTCAGTAAAGGCAGATGGTGCATGTTTAATCCAGTATTTGCCAATAGACTCCAGGATAATGCCTTTCCTTCTTTTACCTCCTGTTTGTGAAATCAACACATGGACTAGTAACAACAGAATATGCAGTTAAATTTACTAGCATTCATTTGATCCCTGTCTCTATAAAAGCATGAGCCTCTATGAAGAGGGAAAAGAGATGCTAGTTCGATCAGTCACACATTTTTCTGGATGGCCCAGTCTCTGAGGTGACACAGAGACGGTCTATGTAGGTGGCTTACACAAACTTAACTGTGGTCATAGGTACTTGAAAGTGGATGGGACTTCTCCTTCCTATTTCAGCTTTTTACTCAGCTCTGCCTGAAATGACCTTCCATACTTTTAGAACATGTCCGTATTCTGTTGCAGAGACCTCACAAAGTTTGGTCCCTGTTGCTTGTTGCACTTGTCACTGCTGTTCCAATAAACATAAAATGTCCTACCATCATTTTATTAGTTAAAAGTAAAATCAGTTTAGAGGGGAAACTATTTTATTGCCATCTTTCATACTGATAACCTATTGATAAACAAGTGATGTTTAGTAGATTGCTAGTGCTTTGAGGAAGGGACTGTCTCTGGGTGTTTGAAGAGTGTGTAGAAAGCAGCCAGAGGTATAAAAAAAAGTTAACTTTTTAAGTAAAAAATCCTCTCTGATAAAGGGACATAAGAGCAATATTTTTGAGAAAATAACCAGTAGAATCAGTTAAAGAGGAAAATGTTCCGCAGAATGTAATTGTCATGTATTTAGATATTACTGTTAAGAAAGCACTGCTCAGTTTCACTGTAATTACATAATACAGAGTCTGCACTGTTATTGTTAGAATAACAACAAAAAAGCTTCAATTTCCTTCATTTTTTATTGCTAGGATTTTACCATTTGTTAATATTCCACAGTTTTCTTCAATGTGTTTTTTCCCATAAATACAACAGCTCCCCTGTCAGGCAATGAAAAGTGGGCCCAGATTATGTGACAGCTTTAGGGTATTTGCAAAAATAAAGTATTTTATATGTGTTTTCATGACCTTTTCAGAGGAAGACTGAAGTCACAGGAATAAAATGACACTGTTAAAACCCTTACCCTTTCCTTGCCTCACAGCAGAAATCTAGCACTTCCATGCGACGTGTGAAGACTACACAGAAAGTAGGGGCAGCAACTCCCTTCCAGAAAGGCATATGCCTGCCACAAAAGTATTATGGTCATAAAGACTATGTGCTGAAGTAAAAGCATTGGCCTAGAAGGCTTAAGAATGTCTCGCTACATATTTTCAACCATTTTTCCATCAGGGACAGTGTCAAGGGGAGAAAGGGAATGGATTTCAGTTTTGTTGCTTCCTCCTTTTTGATCAGAATCATGGGACCAGTAGGGCAATTCTGGCAGTGGGAGACACCTCTGGAATGAGGTCCAGAGAGCCTTAAAGGGTCCTCCAAAGGTCTGTAATCCAATTATCGATTCAGAGCAAGCTCAGTTTGACTTACTCCGATCAAGTCAAGTTTTCAGTATCTCTAAGCATGGATACTCAACAGTTCCTCTTAGTTCTTTCACATTTGACCATCCTCATAGTGAAAATGAGCTTTTTTTCTTGCCTTATATTAAGCCGGAACTTCCTGTGTTCTAGCTAGTTTCTAATGCCTCTTTACTGAAGCATTGTGCACCTCTGAGAAGAGATTAGGCCATCCTCTTTACCTTTTTACTATATTCAGATACAGTAAGAAGATCCCTTTCCTTAGCGTTTTCATCTTAAGAGCGAACAAACCCAAGTCACTTAGTCATTCTTTGCATGCCATGAATTGAAGGCAGAGTTAAACTAGGAATGCCTAGGGAGAAAAAGGTTCTATGCTTGACTACATCTTTCCTAGCTTCTGTAAGTCTTAGCCCTTGAATGAAAGTCTAATGTAGGAACTAGCTTGCCACAGACATCCCTGATGGGGAGTTATGCTAGAAACAGACTCAGAGGAGGGAAATTGCAATCAGAAATGTCTGATGTGCAGACAAGGAGATGTCAGAAAGCATACAAGAAGTAGGCAGCTATAAGTTTTGTGAGGGAAACCTGCCAAACTGTTACTTCTGCCTCATCTCATCTGCTTTAGCTGTAATTGCACTTGCTCCTCAGGGAAGGAACCAGACTCATGCAGGTTTCCTCTCTTCACTTGTCAAAGTGGGAGGGAGAATTTGTCCATTACATCAGTCAGTAAGACATAACTAGATACATAGGTTCATGAGTTGCTCTTTGAGATGGTCACATGCTATTTTGGAGTTATTTCAATATTTCTGTTTTTAAGCACTTTATAATTTTGTTTGTCAACATGTGTTTCACAACACACTGTTTATTCTGGTGGTTCGTCTCACTGCAGTACCAGGAGGCAGCTCCTACTTTCTTTAGGTGCTCAGAACTCATTTTGCCTTTGGACAAATGTGTGCAAAATCAGATCCAAATTTAATTTGGGAAAAACTGAATTTCAAAGCACAGAGTTCACATATGCCTGTCAGAACACTTTTTATCATTTTATGTCCAGACTAAAATCATAACAGCCAGAAGAAGAGCATTAATTTATAGTTAATTAATTTAATATGTAGTTACATAGCTGACTTTGGGACATTCTAGGATGAGAGCTCTTTTCTCCAGTTGCCTATGACAGTTGCCTATGACAGTCATGTATGACAATGTCACCTCTTGGAGGTTGTCAGTTTTACCTTCATTGGTGATAGAGACCCATTCATAGCCACCAAACAGCCTAAAGACATTATCTGCCAGTTGATTGGCAGTATCTGCTGGACTCCTATTTCCTTCATCTTTTCCAGAGAGGGCAGCTGTGCTTCTGGAGCCCATTATCTTGCTCAGAAGAACAGGCAATTTTGTAGTAGGAACTAGAACCTTCCCCATACTTATGTATTTCCATACACCTTTCCCCTTTGTGTTCTCATTCAATACTAATCTTCTGGAACTTTGGCCTGTGATTGAAAATGTTTTTGTTATATTTAAATGAAACATTGTTTCCTTTCCTTTTTGGATGGCATTTCTATGTATTTCGCACATATTTTCTTACCGTTCTGTGTTGGAAATACTTGAGAAAATCTTTTTTTTTTTTGTAGGAATTTTGCAAAAATGGTATTAATTAGATCATATACCAGGAAGGTATATGATTCATGAACACCCATGGTACTCCATCTGTCTTGGACTGTTGAGCCTTGTCATCCATATAAATGACAATCTCGGGGCTGCAGGACAACCTGAATATTTTTCTGTGTCCTATCTTTTTGCTATCATCCATTTAAATCTCTGTCAAAATGTTTTTGTTGACTTTTTTCCATTGGCACACAGGAACACATTTAGCTAGAATGAGTTTTAAATGGCATTTCAAAGACACATGCCAGATTCACCAGCTTTGCACTGCCTAGATGTTTGCTATGACTCCTAGAATCAGGCACTCTTTCCTTCAGCAAATATTTAATTTCCTGTTCTAAATGGAACAATTTCCTCACAAAAATCATTTGAAATCTGACCAGAATTCACAATTACCATAATGGGCTTCTGGAACAAAAATCAAGTAACTATAACATTTCTAAGCACAGAAGGCAGAGCAAACACACAAAGATAGCAATAGATAGTAAAAATTAGCTGCAGATTTTTATATATAAAACTAACATCTTTTATTGGTTCATAAACTGTTTGCAATACACCCAAGTCTGACAGTGACATCTCAGTTCAGCTGCTCACATGCACGTTTCCCCTGCTTCCAATGGGGACACTGCTTTAGCAATGGCTCAGTGGGAGCAGAACTGTGGAATTAATCTAAATAACCTTTTCACCCTAATACTCATGATATTTAAATGTAAGCTGTCTCAAGCCCATGGAGAGGAGAGGAAATTAAGCCTTATCCCTGATGCTTTGGCTCCTTTAACATACACTATGCTTTATAAATCCAAATGCTGCAACATGAAAATATTTTTTATAACAACATTGAGTAAGGACTATCTTTCTTCCGTATGCCAAAGGCATCACTCTGTCATATTTAGGTGAAGGACCATAAATTTACTGCTGTAGCTACCCCAGGGAAATAATGATAATAGTAAAGCACATCTTTAAAAAATATTCTTAAAATTTTTTAAATTGTGTTCCACAAGATAAATAGTAATTATATGATTACTTTGAATTTTGTGTTTTTCAAGGGGACTTCAACTCAACATCCAATTCTATGGGAGCAATTTGCCAGAGACAGATTACTAGGGAAACATTTTACAGCACACAGACATCTTTTTGTAGGATAATCAGGTACTTAGAGGTCTACATACCATAAAATGCCTTGCATCTATTTGCTATAAATTGTGCCATAATTATTTGCAGGCTCAGAGTTGAAGGATAATTCCGGAAATTGGGGTCTTAATATCTTGAATAATTTTTAGAAAATGGGCTTGGGTAATTTGCAAGTTGTAAAGCATCATGAAAATCTAAGACATTTCCTGTATCCATCTGGCATATTGGCTAATATGGACAAACTTCGTCAGGGTGTAAAAGAGATTTCAACACTAAAGAGGCAAGGGGACTTTCTCTTATTTGTATCAAATCTGCACCAAGTCCCCTAAGCCTGTTTTTCTCCAGGATATCCATAGCATTTAACCATTTTAATAATGGATGACATACATAAACATTATTGAAAGTTAGTTCCTGCTTTGTGCCTAAAATGGTTCCCTTGAGAGCATAATCCAGCTTCATTTTCATCATTGCTGTCAGTCAGTCATATACAGTGGGATTTTAAATACACTGGCTGATTATTAATGGAGAATATTCCATATATTTGACATAGTATAAAGACAAAGTATACACTCAATATACAATATATAGTAAACAGAGTATAAATCCAGTAAATGAATTCAATTATGATGAGTCTTAGTCATCAATATTTGCATGCAGTTGTAATGAAATGAACGGAAAACAAAGTTGTGTCTATTGACAGTGCTTCAGTGCATAATGGAAATCCACCATGAATAAGCATGAACTGATCATGATTATTTATGTAGCATATGAGGACCTTGGAAAACTTCCCCAATATCTTATTCTCCAACTTCTTCCAATCTGGGCTTGAGCAGACTCTCTGCAGTGTATCTACAGTGTACAGATGCCTAAAATGCATGAACTTCTTTGAACTCATGTACTGGTGAGAAAATAGTGCATCAGAATCCTTCCCTTATGCATTCATACAGCCAACAGCCAAGTTTTGCTGCTAGCAGTGATGGGAGAAATTAACCCAGAGGAGCATGACAAGGTGGAGAGGGGTGCTGCGTGTCTGCATGCACCAGAAAGCACCACTGGGGTTATCTGAGACAATCTGTTCCTCTAATAGCTGAGTTTAGCCACTGCCTGATTTTTATCTTGCCATTGCATAACACAGCAAGGAGCACCTAGCCTGCACACAGTTATTAGCACAGTTGGACTGTCTCAGCAGCTGTGTCCCTCATCCGCATCCAGAAAGCGAAAACAGGGATTGCAATTCCACATGGAGAGCTGCTTGCTTTCTCTTGTCCCAAAAGTCATAGCAGTGCCTACAACTCAGCCCTAATACTCGGAACCCTAATACTCGTAACTTGTAATTTGGTGTCTTCTCTAGCAAGTTGTTTTCCCCACGCTCATGGACCTGATGTCTCCTTGTGCTGTTCCTGCTGCTCACTGGGTGCTCCTGATAAAGCCAGCACCAAAACTTAGATCACAGAGACATTGAGGCACACTAAGTGCAAGCACTGATAAGGCTCATGACCCACTCATCACAACAGAAGCATTTGACCAAATAGTGAGGAGATAAATGCATCAACCACTACTTACTTGTAGTTAAATATTTCACAATTAGGACTTGAAAGGCTTGGCACTACAAGGCAGCACTGTCGATATTGTTTTGCCACCTTTTTATTAACCATCCAGAAGCAGAAGCAACTCTTAGTCTTCAATGTTATATTATTTGACACAACTTGTAGGGGAGTGCAAAATTAGAAAAGGGGAGATTCTGCTGAGAAGAGATTATAAACTAGAGTTAAATGGCTGCTACTGTCCCAGGCAGTGATGTAGTTGTACCACTTGCCAGACACTTCTACTCGCTGTGGTTAACTGTCCTATGCAGGAACCAGGAAATTCAAAAAGATATTTTTTCTGTGTATGCCACCACCCCAAGACACACATTGATGTATTTTTACTCATGATAACATATATAAATTCAAACCTCACAATTTATCTCCAAAATGCAATGCAAACTGATGGAGCAGACAAATATAGGAAGGGTCAATATTTGAATCTGTAAATGGAAGTGAGTCACTGTAGTTTTGCCCAATTGTTTACATTCTTTCAGAAATTATAAACAAGACTATAGGCTTTCATGAAAATCAAAAGCTTTCCACAGTATGGAAGAAAAATTATGGACTATATAAAATATGTAATATATTCCCTTTTCAGAAATGAACTGTGCATTGAGAAAGATCCTCAAAGAATGTATTTCCAGATGACTAATTTGCAAGAAAGCTATTCTGCTTTTCTGCTTATTTCTTATTTGCTATCAAACTTAGAGGGCAGAGAGGGGAGATGCTGGATGCTACAGAGAACTGCAGAGCCAAATTCATAACACAGGTCATTCCTGGTTTGGTGTAAATGCTTTTGTACTAACAGATCAGTCAAAACAGCTCAGTACATGTTTCTTAGCACCAAAGCAATGTGAGGATGCGTATGCATGCGCAAATGGGAGATGAGGTTATGCAATACATGGACAGGTGCAATTGTCTGCCTTTCGTATTTAGTATTTTAGTATTTCCACTAAAGATCTCTTACCCAGTCTGTGCTGGATAGCTTTTGTAATGGAAGAACTACCTGCTTGTTCATGGTATTAAGAGATCATTCAGGTGGGAAGGGTGTCTTGGAGATGTCCAGTCCATTCTCCTGCCTAAAGCAGAGCCAACTCTGATCAGATGAGGATGCTCAGGGCTGTGCTTCTTGAAAACCCACCAATGATGGAGGTTGATGTTTCTCTCATAGCCCATATGAGTAGAACTTTTAGGATTTACCAGTTGTGGAATACCTTCTACAGCAACCCCAAGTCAGCTAGATATCACTTGCTATGTAAGGACTGGATCTTCCCCCATGGCTCCAAACTCTATGGAACCTACTGCCTCTAACACTGAGCAGAGGAGCTGATGCATGGTGCCAGCAGGACTGTAGCAATGCTCTTCATCTTTTTGTATGGGCGCTATTTAAACTGAATACTCTTCTCACCAGTAAAAAGAGCAGAAACCCTTGACTTGGCAATTTCCTGTTTGTTCAAAATTCTTGCCTTAAACATCCTGTCTGATGTTGAATAAACAACTAGTAAGTCCTAAAGTAGTTAAGAATGTTTGTATTTACTCTGGGATGTAGGTCTGCTCCTTGGTTTTTCTTTCCTTTTCTATCCAGATCTCTGGAAGATAGTGCAAAAACAAGCTTCTTGTGAGAATTTCTAGATGCCTATTTTCAATGAATTTTACCTTAATCATAATCATATCTACAGGTCTTCATCCTTGTGAAATGATCCTGTTCACTTAAATGTCCTTCATAGGTCTTATCCCATTGCATTTCCCCATATTTATTGGAGCTCAGAACTAACTAATGCTCAGAACTCAGAACTAAAATGCTTTTAAAGATGAGAATGAAAATGAAATATCAAACTGTCTGGCCATTTCAACAATGGCCATTGAATATTTCTCAAATTATTGAATACTGTTCCTTTTCCTGCTGTCCTCCACACAGAGTTCTGTAAGGATTTTTTCTGCAGCTTTCTTGAAAGCCCATGTCCCTCTTTCATCTATAAACTTGGAAGGATTTTAACACTTTTATGGAATAAAAACCCCAAGACATTTATCTTAGGGCATCAGTGACAATCAGCTGCTGCTACCTATTAAAATGCCCACTTACGGGATGCCTAATGTTGTGAGGTAGAACTCAGCACAAGGTGCACTGTGTCTCTAAGCTGTTTCAGCATTTAAAAGCTATGATTGTTTTTTTGACAGGCAATACCCAAGGGAAAATCAGGACTCAAAAATCTTAAAATTATTTATCATCAGATCTAAATAACACAAAGCCTTTAAACACAAAAAGTGCCAGATGACAGAAGATATGCTTTCTTAAAAAAAAAAAAGTCCTTTATCAAGAAACACCAGTTGTTTGTAGCAGATGATCTAGATATATTAAAAAAAACCCTCAAACACATGTATGATTCAATCGTTCTTTTCAAATAATGTCTTTTAATGAAATAAGGAAATTAAAGATCAAAAACAGTGTCCACCAATTGCAAAACACAGTTCTTGGTGTGACAGCTGGTCAGTTGACTAAGAGAGCGCTGACAATTTTATTGCTTATTTCACTCTCCAAATGTTTCAGAAGGTGAGGTAATTCTTATTAAAACAATGATTTCAAAGAACTATTAAGCAGCAGACATTGGTCCTTAAAAGACAGAGAAAGATTTTTAAAAAAGGATATGGTTATCAGTTTGTATGGTGCTTTCAAACTCAGGCTTTCACTATAGACCAGCAGGAACATATTGGCCTGGCTGCTGCAGTACCCTTTGAGCATTTATAGTTGCCCAATATCAAGCGCACAAGAAGAAATCAGAGGCAGGACTCTATCTGCACTTCTGTCTTGCAGGGAGATTTCCCTGTGGATTTTAATGTGGACCTCTGCACCTCTGCACCCACTTGCTGCTTTCCAGTGCATTTGCAGAACTACTGTCTTTGAAAATGTGCTTGTTCTTTCCAATTTGTCTTAGTTGTGAGGATGAATGGAAATGATGGACAGCAGGCTTGTTTAAGTCTTGCTTTACTTTGAGAGACACTAAAACCTAGTTTCACATGGAGCACATGATGAATATCATGTCAAATGATGAGCTGGTGAAACCAATGCAACCGTGTGATTTTATATCAGTGAGTTGCTTGGCTCACAGTTGTTTATTGCAGCGCTTTATGGCTTTCAAGACCCTGCTGTACAAGGTGCTGGTCAGCCCAGGGGTTAAAAGGGCCTCCAGTAGAACTCCCTCTAGATAGGCGCAGAGGTAGGAAGATGGTAATGTCTTTGTTTTTTACCCTGCAGTACTTTGTCCTGCACATTTCTGAAAGCCCATATGCTACATTAGCAACAACAAAACCAGATGAAGGGGCAGGAAAAATAGAGGCAGCCCAATCTATCAGCAAGATGATCATCCTTTTGTGGTCAGTCCCACAATCAAGTTTCTGACTTTTTTACATCTGCAAATAGTTTGCAATTTCCCCATTGCTGGGAGGCTTTTTTCTTTTTTAATTGATGTGAATTAAGCTGTATCTCAACTTCTAAAGGGTTTTTTTTTTCTGTACCCGTTAAAACCCTAACTCCAGCCTATCAGAGTGCAGCCTTTCCTGGTCCATTTTCATTGCACTGGCTGAGCAGCTTTTCACACCCTTCTGCCATCAACAGATAGAAAACTTTAAAAGTCTTTCTAGAAAGGAGGGAATTGATGAGTCCAGCAGACCATGCCTGGCTGTGACTTCCTGCCTGCCAGCCCCATGAGCAAGAAGCAAGTCACTCTGCCCATGGAAAGAAGGGCAAAGAGTCCCCCGAAAGAGAATAATCAACCACTGAATTCTGGAGGAAGGTTTCTGATGAAAATGCTGCACATTTCCTGGCTGCTGAGTGACTTTTCTTCTCCAACATGAAGGCTGAGCATGGATAACCTGCTCTGCAAATAGCGTATAGAGTGTAAAACACTCGTGTCCCTTGCCAGCCTTATGCTGAGCTGAACAGCCCCAAGCAGAAAGGACAGACAAGGGAGAAAAAAGGAGGATGAGGAGGGCAATTTGAAAAATGCAAAATAAAGGGATTAGGAAAATCTACCTGCATACCTTTGGATGATCAGGTAAAGAGATATTTGTGTCTTCCAAATACAATGTGGCACACAGAGTTTGCAGTAATGCTAGCCCTAGGGCAGGAGTTAATCTAGATTTCTCTATCTCTGTTTTTTTTGGTTTCCTTCTGATAATAAAATTTCATATGATAAGGGGAGAAAACAGTCTCATTAATATGACATCATGTCAACCTAGGCAACAGTCTTCTTTTAAGTAGAAAGATAAAGCAGTAATTTGACGCATTTTTTTTAACTCTTTCTGCACATCTTGTATCAGCAAGACCCAAAAGGTGGGAAAAATTTCCTCCAGTGAGACTGCAGTTAGATCTAACTTCCTGAATGCCCAACTTTTAAGGTGCATTATAATTTCCATTGAACTGGGATCACTCTCAAGTTCTTGCAATACACATTTATAACTATTTTCTAAAGCAGATGTAACCTGCAGAACTAAAGAAGAAAAAGAAAGTAGAATTGAATAAAAGAGAAAAGACTGTCTTTTTTCTTTCTAGAAAGAAACTGACTGTAAAATCAGTTACAGTACATCCATATACTTCTGTGGTTTAGAAACTCATTGTGTGCATCCACTGGCATGGAATCTCTTATACAAGGATATTAGCTCTGTGACAACTACTACACAAAGATCAATACTCTTAACTTTTTTGATACTTTTTTTTTCTGATTCTTCTCACATCTCTCTGTTTCAATGTAAAAAACAATCACTTGTCTTTGTACAGATTGTGTGCAAAAACTGACTTTTCCATTTCTGATTTGAGGAATGTTAGAGAGAAATTTGGGCAAAATTCATGTCACCATTTCCTAAAACAGTTTATTTTTATGTAGGTCATATGGGAGAATTCCTTCCCAGAAAAACACCATGAAATTAATTTTGACATATTTTTGTAGTAAATGCACAACTCCACACCACACTGAAACATTTACAAAACATTATGTAGGCTTTTCAAAAGAAAAGATTCTCTTAAAAAAATCACACAAAACACCTTAAACATGGGGTCAATCATTCAGGGAGTATGCAAGGAAGAGTTAAAAAGCTCACTGGTGAAATAAAGCATTTGCCTCAAGAGACGAGAAGTAGGTTTTCTCACATCCTGATGAGATGGACATGATTAAGCAAGTGAACCCTGCATGCAGCTTTCAAGATAAGCTATTTGTAGCAATCAGAAGAACTTTCAGGCAGCAATGTGTGATCCAATTACATCGAAGAATGGGAAAGAGAAATTATGTGGGTTTGACTTCTTCGAAATAGGACTCCTGAGGACATCTTGTCCCCTGATGTGCTCTCCCCTCTTCTCCCCCCTGCCTCTTTGCTCCCTAGCGCCTCTGGCTGCAAAGATACTCAATGAAAGGAAGTTGCAGTGAGGCAGATGTCAATCTCTTGATATCTCCAAAATAAATATTGTTAGGCTGAGAGGAAATGGCCTCAAGTTGAGCCAAAGGAGATTCAATTAGGAAAAATTTCTACATGGAAAGAATAATCAAACATTGCAACAGACTATCCAGGGAAGTGATGGAGTTACTGGCAGTTCCTTGCAGTGTTCAAGAAACGTGTAGATGAGGCACTTAGGGACATAGCTTAGCAGGTATGGTGGTGATGGATTTAGTTGAACTTGGTCATCTTGAACATCTTTTCCAATTGTGATTCTGTGATTCTTTGCTAAGCAAACTCCTTCATAGGAAGACGCAGATTTTCAAACTGAAGGTGACCCCAGGCCAATTTCACTCAAAAATACTAGGTTGCTGAAATCCCTGAAGCATCTCTCTTAAGTGGAACAACCAGCAGTCACTTACATTAAGGACAATGTATCAGATCTACCAGGGATGACTTAGGCAAGCATCCTGGAAGGATATAGGTCATGATGCTAAGCAAACTGCAGAACTGACTTCTGTTACCTGAAGTCAAAAAGGAGTTACTCCTTGGTAAATAAGCACAAAATTGTGCTTTAGATGTTGTTTTTCTTGGCTTTCTTGGCTTTTCTTGATCTTGGCTTACACCATGTGTAAGCATGTTCTCTCTTTTAGTCTTTATTGCTTCCCTAAAACTCTTATAAATTTTTCCTTTTTTGACCTTTGTTGGTGCTAAACCAGTATTCTCAGGGAAATATGCACAGTAGCTTTGAGGTATCTCTTCTAAATAGGAAAAGTGAAGTTAATCAACTTAATTATAAAATAATAAAATACATATGACTCAGGTTATTTTCATCTGCTATTTTATAAGTTTCATATTTTGGTTTATCATTTCAGTCAACCTCCAAAGTACTCAGTTTGTCATTAATTCTGAACATCCGTCCCAAGTACTGTTTTCTGAGAAATGGTACAAAGATGTCTGCTTTTGAGTCTACTGATAATGATTCGTAAACTAATGAGAAATTGCATATTTGTTAACAGCTCAGCTACTTTGCTTTTCTGCAGTTTTTCCCCCCAGACTTCTTGAATACATGCCATCTGGACTCATTT
This sequence comes from Nothura maculosa, assembly GCA_032353885.1. NCBI lineage: Eukaryota > Metazoa > Chordata > Aves > Tinamiformes > Tinamidae > Nothura > Nothura maculosa. The sequence continues at coordinate 739,024 of JAUBOD010000279.1, read as the reverse complement.
GCTGTCAAAAAACTGTCTATTTAGCCACAGAAAAAGATTTTAAAGATGTACACACCTTTAAAAAGATTCAAATTATGCTCTAAGAAATAAGCTAATGAGCTCACAACTTGAAAAAAAATTATTAAGGAAATAGGGCCTTTTTTTTTCTTTTCCGTCAGAAAAAATCAGGGACTTTTATTCGTCTTGTTTTTCCTCTATTTTATCCTGCTTTATTTTTTTGCAGAAGCTCATCCAGTGAATGAAACATAGCATGGACCAACAGCAATATCTTATATTAATAAGTTTATTCAGCTTATTGCTGACACGTTATTGAATCAAAAAGATTTTTCAATGTCTAATAAGGAATTTTAGTGCCTTTTTCTAGAATTTCAACCCCGAGTCTACCTCTGCTTGCAAACTATTATGTATGACAACATTTTTGCCACAATATAGCGAAACCATCTGTTAGAGTTCAGGAAGGACAAATTTAAGAAATGATTTCTTGGCAAGCTAAAACTGCCTGTTGAAATCCTGTCAAGATCAACTGGTATTATTTCAGGCAGGATTAACCATATGAGGGCAGAGATTAAAAAGTATAATATTCCCTGATTATGAACAATGTATGTGCTATCTGAAAGAGCATGCAGGGCAACTGAATTCCTGGCATGGTGATGCTTTGTACTGCAACTTTTATGTGGAAAACAATCTGGAGGGGAAGAATGATAACAAATTTAGTTCTTATAAAAGAGTTATAACCACGGCTTTATATCATCTCTTCAGTCCACATCTGCGCTCAGATCTGAGCTTGTGGCTAAACTTTGCTTTCAGGAAAGTTAAATATATGAACTGCAGTGTGAATAGTGACAATAAAGATCAGAAATTCATACCCACATTGAAATCCATACATCTCGTCTATAGCAGTGTTAGATATCTTTTAGGAAATTGCTTTTTGGATCCAGTATTACTGACTCACATACACTTGTAAATAAAATTCTATAGTCTAATATGATTACAGTTTATGCATTTATCAGAATGCATTCAGCAGAGAGCTTTTATTTCAGTAAAAGAATTTATGTGGCTGACACTTCAGAAACATCATTTTGCTTTATTGTTTCCTGAGATTTCCATCTTCCTAATAAACATTGGACAAACAACTGTTCAGGAGATGCAGTCTTGGGATCTGACTCAAAGCCCAGCAAGGCTCTTTTTGCCCTTAGTCAAGTTTGAATCCCAGCATGTTCACTGCCCTCCTTGTAAACCAAAATAAGCACAATGACCTGTTGTACTACAGTTCTTCCTTCTTTGCAACAGACCTATAAGAGCTGCATGATTGAAGTGCAGTGGTGTTCCTTGTAAAGTAGAAGTAATATGTTTTTCTCAAAGATTTGGGTTTACAGTCAACTGATGAGGAAAGCTCATTAATTCACAGGCATCTTGGATTTCTTTTGATTATATTTAATACCATAAAACTACAGGCTGTAGTTTAGTATCTAAAACATTTTAATGTTTAAAAGATCATATTTCATGTCAAAAGTGTGTCTCAGGAAATACTCCATCTTTGGGGAAAGGGAAATGTCATAATGATTATGGAGAGAAGAAAAATCAAAACTAAAGTTTATCAGACATCTATAGACTGAGAATGATGGAACTGTCCAGGTAATTAATGCAAACTATTCTAATTCTTCCCATTAACAAGCTTAGTGTTTGCTTTCCTCTTGTACTTACTTAATTTCTATTTAATACTATTTGACATCAGAGGCTTTCTGTAAGGGTTTTACTGAGTATTCCATCTATATCTTAGTCTTCTTTAGACAGACATGCCTGCACAGTTTTTATGAAAAAGAAATATGCCTTGAAAATGTGTGTAATTAGTTTCAGTCAGTAGAAGAGACATTGTAGTTCTGCATCTAGCTATTCCTGGAGCATTTATTGGTACTCCACCAATATCCCCAAGTGAGGAAACCTTAGATGAAAATGTAATAATCCGAAATGGGCTTGTGCTAAGCCTGCAAACCACCTGTAGAGGGTTTATGCAACATCCAGGGCTTAAGCTAGCCCACTTCCTTGCTCCCCGAGGAAACAATACATTTGGATAGTAGATGGTAGATGCAAGGTGTTCCAGACATTATGGTCACTGTTTGGTGAAGATTACATTAACTATTTGGTGAATCACTAATCACTATTTGGTGAAGGTAACAAGCATTTAAGGAATTATCAGCACACATATGCATCTGTACTCACTCCCAGTAAGACATCTGGAGAGTCCAGGAAGACCAGCCCGCAAGCTCACAGTGCTCCTAGAAACCAAAATCAAGTAGCCAACTAGCTGACAAATCTGATGAGTATCAGCTATCCAGTTTGGAAGCAGCAATGAAATAACCATTGCTTCACTTACTCTTAGTGTTTTTTAAGCCAGCTGCCATTATGCCATGGGTAAATGACACGTCTCTTTTGATTATTTACTCTCATCTGCACTCTGCCTTTCCCATCCTCTCCCTGGACTTAACAATCATTACTGCTAATAAGGGCCAGGGTTCAGCAGACTAGTGAGTGCTGAGGATCTGATCCACAGGCCAGAAAAGTCAATGGAAGACTTTTGCATTTTGGATCAAAATGACACTTTGCTGCCCAACCAACCTCATTGAGAGATATGCTCTCAGCTCCCGAGTCATTCCAGCAAGAGATGGATGTTAGCATCCGCAGATGTTTTACTGATGGTATGTGGCTGCAAAACCCTGTGTAGTAGAGATTATCAAGATGGAGAAACAATCTCACAGGGAGAGGTGATGGCAAACGCATGCCTTGGATTAAGTTTTAATTGCTCCCAAGTTGGACAGGGAGATTTTAGGATCCTAGAGTCTTGGAGCTTTGCTTCCTAGAATCAGCAATTCACTGATGATCAATGATAAGGACAGAAAAAGGAAGACTTTAAAAGCTTCTTAAGGGGTTGGGTGATAAATTCTAGCTAACTTTAATGAGAAGCAAGCATCCAAAAACTATGGTCAAGGAAAAGAGACGGGGAGGCCTTCAGAATTTCAGGTCTTGTTGTATTTAGAAAACAACAAAAAATCAAATCAGAGAATTACAAGCATTTGCCAATTTTGTTTTCACATCTGATTTTGAAATCATGGGTGACTGTACTAGAAACAAGTTAAATGGGAAGTATGGAAAGAGAAAACTGTGGCAGAAGCCACTAGTTTAGATTCTGCAAGAGATAAATGAAATGTACTTTGAGGACGATCTTTAGTTGAACACAAGCTGCAGGGTAAAACATAAGCTTCAATCAACTCTGGCAAATAATTTGAGCCCAATGCCATAAGTGCCTTAAATTAAATCCTTCTCAACAGGATCCAATCTAAATCATTAAACATATGTCATGCAGAGAGCTATAATCACTAGAAGTGTCGCCTACATAGCACTTAATTTACATAGCAAATGTATTGCTGTTTCTAATTTGACAATTTTTCAATGTTCAATATCTCACAGAAAACATACATAGTTAGAAGATCTCTTGCTTTGTCACCAAGTGAAACCACATATGCACATAATTCTATTATTTAGTTTGTTGTGATATATATTTCCATAAAAGAAGTTTTCCTTCACAGAAGAGTATCCAGCCTCTTATTTGAAATCTCCAACATGATTTATTACTGCCCTCAACATTTCAGGAAACATGATGCCAAAGGAGATCATCAGAAAATCCACACATATCTTCCATCAAATGCAAGCAGCAGAATTCCATCTCCTTACCTCAGATCTCAGCCTATCAACTTATACATGCCTCTGGCACGCCTTTCAGACAGGCACCCAGTGTTGATTTGAATAAACACCAACTTGTCAAGGAATAGTGTTCTGCCTTACAATTTTAAAACTGTCTCTATTTTTTAAAATCATACAGCATCCTGTCAAGTGTCACATCCTTGAACAAAAAGCTCCCTGTGTGGGTGTGATTCATGTTGTATGACACTTCCAGTAATCTACGGGCACTCAGGTCCTTGGAGACAGGTGACACTGCAAACTTTCCACATTTGAAAAGAGAAAAGAGTAACTAGGCCCTTTTCCATGGTTGCTCCATTTTCTTTACCAAAAGTATATTTAAAAATCCTAATCCACAAGTCTTGTTCACCACTTATATTAACCACATGTTGAAAGTGACTCTTGATATGGTACATATAGCTGGTCAGAGGAACTTAGATGATAATGAGATCAGAATGCTCAGTAGGTACTGATGTTTTATAAGCATGAAGTAACTAGCCAAAGCATAATGGAAAGCAATGCCTGTCAATACTGTACACCAAAACAACCTGTTGGCCTTGTCTTTACCAGTAGATAACAGGGTTTTACCACATTTTCAGATCCATTTCCTGGGTAATTGAAACTAATTTGACAACATGCAAATGTATATTTGGGATTCAATTGTATTCACTGAATAAAGGGGAAAATTTGCATTCACATCGGTGGGACAAGGATCTCATGGTCTGAAAGAAATCATCTATTACTCCCTACAGCTCCCTGCATGCATCTCTCTAAATGGCAATCTGCAAGGTGCCTCACTGCAGAAAGTATTTTTAATCAGCCATCATTTTATACACTGCTTTACTTGAGCTCTGCCACAGTTTATGGTTCTTCTCAGAATGCTTTCTTAAGTGAAACTGGGCATCTGATAACTTTAGCCCAATATTTCATTTTCCGCTGCAGCTTGTGCTACACAAAAAGAGGTGAAGTCACTTAGGGAAGTTCTTTTTTCCAGTTTCAACATCAGCAAAACACAATAGCTTCAACAACCTGAAAAAATCTGAAATCTATAGTTATGGTAATCCACTCTGAAGGTTTTGAACTTGCTTTCGTGAGGAGCTCAATTCAAACTCTGTTTGAGTACAAGGGAAAGATTGGCATTAATGTCAGTTTGAAAGAGACTTAATCTGTAGCTTTCAAAAAGACAAAGCCACTTTCAAATTTAAAAAATGTGAAGAAAATGAAAGACAATGGAAATGTATAGGAAGTTCTGAATGCAAAAAGGAAAAGCGAGTCACTTCCTGAGGAAAATAAATCTATTCTCCCCTGAGTTTGTTTTAATTGTATTTTGAAGTTAATTTTTTCATCTCCTGATTGATGGAAGTACACTGAAACTATAACTATGCAATGGGTTTCAAACCATACTTTATACACTATGCTAATTATAAGTAATTAAAGTTTCTTCTTTTAGAAAAGTTATTTTATGGACAATTAATTAAGAAGCTATGAGACCAAAAAAAAGTCACATCATAGGTGTAATGACTAGCCTCAGATTTTATATTTTGAGTATTTGAGGAATGATTTAACTACTCTGATATTCATCTTCTGAAGGCCAGAGATGTTGAGTGCCATTTTTCACTGTGCTCACTTTCTTTCTTAATCATGCTACAGTTTTACTGTGACTAACCCACTTATAAAATTCTCCCCAACCATTTTTTTTTATAAAAAACTAGTCAAGTTTTCATATGAAAAGCTATAACTTTGATGATAACTAATTTAAATGAATAACTATAACAATTATAATAACTAGTATCAGTAATTTCCAATGAAGCTATTGCCAACTTCAGTTATTTGAATGTTTTGTCATGAGAAGATACTATGCATGCTACAGCATCAATGGCAGTATCTAATGTCCTACAATATCAAAAAAATATTTTCTTGTAAACTTGGGGTTTGATTAATGACAGAGAAGATTCAGTGGAAAGAGTTAGTCTTTAACTGCATTGATTGTCTATAATAACTATGAATAGATAAGAAAAAAATAGAGAAGAAAATAAATCTGTAGAGAGTGTCGAGAGAATCAAATCTAAAATTTAAAAGTACCTTCTTTCAGTGCAGCACAGTTGTGAGTGAATATACTCATGTAAATAGCGAATCTTTTCAAGAATTAAATTTTTGTGTAAATATTATATCTTCATGCAGGAAACTGATATCTTAATGTTATATCAGCCAAATTACTGCTACTCAAATCTATTCTGAATCATGAATAGAGGACATAGACTTTGTGGTAAAAATTCAAGGACTGTCATGCATAATCATGCTACAGTAATTTCACTTGCAACCAAATAAAAATTAGGATATGTTTTCAATTTTCACTTAAATGATGAACATAAGTGTTTATAGATTTGAGGAACTTTTGTTTTTAAGATTTTTAGGAGTCTTTTGCAGTCTCTGATCAGACAAATCACATCTCCCTTAGAAAATACCAAAACATTCTAGGTGCAAAATAGTCAGAAGAAGAAACAAAGAAAAATAGATATAGCTACTTGAGTCTTTTCAGTTCACTCTTGTACTAGTTTCATCCCTGACAATCATCCAGTCCTGGTGATGGAATACCTTAATCTGAGAATGAGTAAAACAGATATTTCTTTTATATGCACCAAGTACAAATGTTAAACATCAGATATTTGGGTCTTATTTGGTTATGTTGCAGGTTCAAGTGTTCTGGAATTTGCATGCACAACAGGATAGTGGCTTATCTAAAAGATGCTGCTTTAATACCTTTTCAGAATGATTTCTATAGAAGCCTAGGAAGTCCACAGAACCATTAAAAATGAAATGAAAAGCATTATTCCAAACGACCTTTAGGGATATTAAGTTTTAAGAAGTGTTATGATATGACATCATCACAAGGCAAGAATTTTCTAGACTAAGGCTTCTACATCCCCTTAAATTTAGGCTTGATTATGCAGATGCATTTCAGCACCATATGCTTCTCCATCAGATGGTTTAATGCTACTGGAATTTCTTGGCTTCTTCTGTACTTTCTAAGCATTTTTAAATTACTCTTGCAAGACTATGAGTTTTTAATGAATATATGTTCTGTAAAAACAAACAAACAACAAAAAAAAAGACTCAGTGTTTCTAGAAACAGTGCTCTTGTGGTTGTTAGTAGCTCGAATTTGAGTTCCATTCCAAGTTTCTACTGAAGTTGTGTAATTTAACACTTCATGTGAAATTGTGATTAGATGCAGATGCACTATGTTTACAGACATTATGTTAGAATTTGCAGATGAAGATGTGAATAAGATATATTTTAGACACAAATGTCTCTCAGTCAATTGAAGAATAGAAATGTTCCAGTCTGATAATTACCTAAAAAGCTTTAAATTGCGGGTGCCTTAAATAAGTGTGTTTTGAAAAGCCAGCCATCATTATTATAAAGAAATGTTGCAACTCAAAGCACAGGTGCTGATTAAACATTTCTTGTAAGAGTGGAACAGTTGCAAAATCTGCAACCTTTATCCTTAAAAGCATAAACCAAGATGTGTTTACATAGACATTATATCTTCCAGGATCCAAAATCCGTCCTGATTTTTAAAGAACCTGCTCTACTGATGCTCCAATATAAATAATATCCTGTTTAGAAAAATGTTAGTTCATTTTATGCGTGTTCCTGTTTGATACCTGTTTGATACTGTTTAAGAATGAGCCTGCACTAATGGAAGGAGCGTAATAATCCACCAGGATGGAAGAAAAGCATATATTTCTATAGGGTTTAAAGAATAATAGGTAAACCCTGAAAAAAACCTGCTGAATTCAGCTTGTTCGCCTCTCACAATTGTGAAATGAACAAAATTATTGATTTTGTGGGAAACCTGTGGACATTTTTTTAATACCTTCCACTATAAGAATCATAGAATCATAGAATGCTTAAAGTTGGAAGGGACCTCAGAGGTCATCTAGTCCAACCTTCCTGCTCACGAAGGATCACCTAGAGCACGTGGCACAGGGCTGCATCCAAGGGGATTTTAAAGATCTCCAAAGGAGACTGCACAACCTTTCTCGGCAGCCTGTTCCAGGGCTCTGTCACCCTCACTGTTAAGATATTTTTTCTTAAGTTCCCATGGAACTTTTGGTGCTTTAAATTGTGACTCTTTCCTCTAGTCCTAGTCCTCTAGTGGCCATCACTGAAAAGAGGGCAGCTTTACCCTGCTCACTTCTTCTCTTAAGGTGTTTATAGACACTGATCAAATGCCCTCTCAGCGTTCTCTTCTTCAGGCTGAACGGGCTCAGCTTTCTCAGCCTTTCCTCATAGGACAGATGTTCCAGGCCCATGATCATCCTTGTAGCCCTTCACTGGACTCTCTCCAGCGGCTCTACATCCCTCTTGTACTACGGAGCCCAGAACTGGACACGGTACTCCAGGTGTGGCTTTACCAGGGCTGTGTATAGGGGGACGATCAGCTCTCTTGATCTGCTGGAAATGCTCTTCTTAATGCATCTTGGGATCCCATTGGCCTTCTTGGCCACACAAAGAATAAAATATTAAGGAAGGAATTCCTTTAATGAAAATGAATTCAATCATTTGTTTCTTTTTTTTAAGTTTCATTCTTTCTTAAGCCTGATATTTTTATGTTCTGGATTCAATACCTGTCTTTTAATTCTTCTAGACTCTTAGATCTGAAATATGATATTAGCAATGGTAAGCATCTCTAATTTCTGTTGTTCCCTGATCTGGTCCGGGTGACATGTGGCACTCCTACTCGTGTTGTATTACTCTTTCTAGAAGTCTGCATGTCCTCCTGTTGCATAGCAACAGGTTCAACTTTGCAAAAGAGCAGCAGCAGAAGTCTGGGAAAACTTTCCTTCTTAGCTGACAGTGGCATGAACATGCTCTGCTGGCAGGGAGGCTAGGCAGGGCAGAGGTTCTTTGGGTTTTACTATCAGAGGAGCTCAATGGCTCTTCCACACGGTAATCTTTTCATAATAGACATGTTACATAGTTCCCCTGTAATCTAAGACAAGCTCAGCAAGCAGTATGTCAAGCTGGCTATGTTTTATTAATGCATGTCTTCTGGGTATTGAGCATCTACATTTATCTAATAGTTATGAAACATAGCTGATGCTCTCTTTTCCTGAGATATTACAAGAAAAGCCATTCCTACAGGCTGATAGGAGGGAAGCATATTTGGCTCAACTCGGTAACAACCTTCTTATTTAAAATAAGGTAAAACAACCTTATTTAAAACGTTGTAGGGCCAACCCAAATTTGCACCTGAACTAACTGAGCACAACTGAGGAAAAAGAAGGCAAGCAGCCCAGGTTGTTGGATGGCGGAAGGAAGAGATAATGCAGGAGAAGAATGAGGTGAAGCAGGGAATAATATCTTTCCTGCACTGATCCTCCATATTCTGTTCTGAAATTGGATCTTTAAGCATTAGAGGTCTGTCCAAAGTCAGAAGATGCCAGAAAATTCCCAAATATGCTCTTTGGTGTACTTTTTAAATCTGTTAGCAATAGAACGCTTGATTCTCAAGGCAGGAGAGAGTGAGTGGAAGATCACAGAGGTCCTGAGCTCAAGTTGGTCAGGATTTTCCTTGTTACAGTTTTGACAGAAATTGATCCTTTCTGTTGAAATTACATTGACTGTGGTTTTGAGGATATAGGCTGGTATTTTCCAAGAAATCTGGGGAGAGAAGGCATATATCTCAATCCTGGACCGAGACGGGGCCAACCTCAACTGAAACAAATCTACTCTAATTGACTGTTATGTATGTAAAAGAAAGCAAAGACAAAATTTACCTGATCCGAAGTGTAGACTGCAAAAGCTAATGCAGTCTTTGTCTCTGTAGTGTTTAAATACTTGGTGCACTACATCTTACTTTTTTACATATTCAAAAACATAAAGATATCTGTTCTGTAAGTTGCTGGCTGTTGACTTCTTGTCAATCATTTCCAGGCCAGTAGGCAGCATTACTGCTAAGGGAAATATGACAGCTGGATTTCATGAGAAAAAAAGCAATTTGGTAAAGTTAGAGACTACCAGCTTTAAGATCCCTCCCCCACCACGTTTTTATTTTCTAGAGAAGATGTATATTTGGATAGTCTATAATCAGAGTTTATCCGTACTTTTTCAAGATAAGCCTAGATTTATTCAGCTTTAATAAAGACCTTATGTTTCTAATCATCTTACTGGTAATAGTATTTATTTCACATTTTAAAAAATAAGATTTTAAAGAGTATTTCAGATATATAAGCATAAAAATATGATCTTGGAGCTTTGAAAGACATTTCTATTTTAGTCTTTCCATGAGAAAAATGCCAAACCTGAAATAGTTCCATTTTCTGTGCTAACTTACAGTGACTTTGTAGCCAAGCCCCTCAAAGCTCTGGACTGCTGTCCAGCTAGAGTAACCTCCTCAGAGCTTCAGTCAAAAAGGAATATACCTCTTTCTATGAGTCATCTGCTGTCATAATGCCAGAAAAAAATAAGTGAAATGCCTGCATGTTCTGTATTGATCCCTGCTTTTAGGAAAGTGCAAAATCTTGTAGGAAGTGAAAGGGAATGTGGTAAAATACTTTATACACACATATACTTCCTATTTTATACAGATACAAATTCAGTTTTCCCTGCTAATTTTTTAGATAATGTCTTTATTATTCTATTTGGAGCAGTTACTGAAAGGTTTCCTCAAAAGTAAAGCACAATTACTCTAGACTGGCAACAATTCCTATTATGTTTTTCAATCATTCTACACTTTTTGAGAAGGATCTAATTGAAGTCAGCAAAAAAACATGCAGCAAAACCACAGTTCAAGGCAAAATGTCTTTTAGCATTCATTCAAGTGGCTTTTCTACCATTCTCCTCATTTGCTTTTTATTTCTGCAGATTTTTGGTTTATTTATCCCTTAGTTAAAACAGTTTGTTCTCTAGTTGCCTTTTCCTCCATACTTTTGTGATGCTTTACCGTCTCTTTTCATGCTCTCGAGTATCTTGTCATCCCGCCCATGATCAACAATTAATATGGCACGATATCGGAATGATGCAAAGGATGATCCTCTGAGTCAGATAAATCTATAGGAAAAAAAATCTGTGAATTAGTGCTCTGAAAGTTTTAAAGAGATGCCAAAAAGTAAGTTTCTCTTCCCCTGCAATGATGTGACATTGTTAAGATCTGCTGAGAAAAATGAGAGAATTTAATCAAAACCCATTGAAATCAGGAGAAACATTTGTTTCCCTTTGGAAAATCCTATTTCTTCTGAACACAATGGTGAGGGAAATATCAAAGGTCTACTACTGATTCCTGTGAGCTCTAAAAAGGGGGGAGACAACACCTCTGTTTTTGCAGGATCCTGAAGTGTTTTTTCCCCACAGTGACATTGCTAAGCTGGAGAATTCTCCTTTCACCAACTGGGTAAAGAGCATCCATCACACCAGCAACAGTCAACCACTACAGACACAATGATCAAGACTATCGCATTAGTTAATGGAATGATCTTTATTACTTTATGTTCTTAGCTATGATTATTAGCATTTTGCTAGTTCTTGTGCTGAGGCAAAATGTTCACATGAAGCATCATGCAAATGCTGCAGGAGATTTCAAACCATGACACTCTTATCCTGTGTTTATCAGGAGCTACCCGTTGACTTGCAATGAGTTCATCTAATACTAAAGCTATTCTATTTCTGTGTGGCTATTGAGCAGTTTTGAAAACAGCAACTCAATACATAGTACTAATCATGGTTAAAATATGCTACCATATGTACAGAGCTACTTCATAGTTGGTATGGTGATGCTAAAGGAAGAACAGGAAACAATGTTGAAATAATATTTCTATTATCCTGCATTTTTAATGCCTCCTGGCTAGAGAATGCCTCTAGTAAAAACACTGAAACACAAGTAGTAGGACAATCTTTTTTAAACTTCCCCCAAATACAGTTTGTGCTTCTAAAATGATCCTTTAATGACTAGTTAGCACTGCCACTGTATTTCAAGAGATGTGTAAATCAGATCAAGCAATTTTTTTCCCTGTAAAAAAAGAGAAAAAGTTCATTACTTAGAAATTCTAAGTTAATTACTTAGGAATTCTATAGCATGAATCATTTCAATAGAGCCTTTGGGAAATATCTCCAAACTTGCAAGCTATACTCAAATAGACCCCATTGGGAAAGGCAGATCTCTGTATCTTAGTAAGCTTGACTTACAGACACACACACACTTTTATCTCTCTGCTTTCGAAAGGACAAAAGCATAGTAGTACCTTGCTAATATGCAGATATTAAAGAAAAAAAGGACCCTCACTTTCATAGTGAATGTTTTGGATGCAGAAATGTTATCACTTTCTTTTTTAAGAACCTTTCCCTCTTTTGAATTCTCATCTCAGTCTTTAACTACCTCTTGTTTGATGTGTTAGATATTCAGAACTATTGTAAGTGATTGCAGCTTTTCTGCAATAAAAGAACTAGCACCTGCCTGCACTAGGATTGAAACTGAATGTGAGTTCTACCAGGGTTTCATCATTGTGTAATTAAACACTAACCACATTACATGAAAATAACAAAGATTGAGTCCCTGTGAGAGTTCAGTCTAAATCAAGCACATTTTGAAGGAGGCTGCAAAGCCTGAAAAAATGTTCCCCCTTGTCTTTTTATAGCTAATAGCAAAGACACCATGGAAACTAGCAGAGTACAATTAGGTCCTAGCCCCATAATCAGAAGTGGATTCAAGTTCTAGAGTTTTGAACCTAGGGCCTAGAATTTGTCAAATATTCCAGCACTCTGTTAAAAACAAATCTCAGTGTTTTTTTTCTTTTTTTTTTTAAGCACTTTGCTGAATTTCACAGTTAAGTTCTAACCTCTTCCATATTTCTTTGTCAAGTTTCCGGTCATGCAATTTTCCCAGATATGAATTTTCTGGTTCTCTACACTGTCTTGGAAAGCAAAGTTTAACTGTCACCCCTGTCCCCAAAACCCAGCCTTTCTCTAAACTTTCTGTTTGGTTGCAATTATTTTGTAGTTTGGAGGAGCATGAGATCTAAAAAGACAGCTGAGCAAATATACAATGATGTGTTAGTGGGATGCAGGTAATCCAGATAAGCAATAGAGCATGATATTCACCTTTCTGTGCCTGCTCTTTCTTTTTTTTACTCTAAATTTGGATTACTGAAAGTCATGAGGATGGAGCAAAGAAAGGGCATGGGATTAGAGTTTTGTTTGAAATGCATACTGAAAGGTGGAGCCCACAAAAGGATGATGAGCTATAGAGGGAAAATGTTCCAGATGCAGGATCTGGCATAAGCCTAGGCAATAAGATGCTTCTGACATTTGGCAGAGTATCACAGTGAGGAATAAAATTAAAGGCATGCTGGACAGGAATCAAGCTGAGCAAATCCATGAATGTAAAGATGATATATGTTAAGGTAAGGATAGGGGCTTGAAAAAAAGGCGGGAATAGGCTAAAGCAGAAAGTAATGTATGGAAGGCTTCCAGAACTGCTGTTGAACAGATTGAAGAGGGAGTGATGGCAGCAAAGTCACTCAAGCTCTTAGTTTCACTGTCTGTAAAATGAGAATGATAATAACTGCCTAGCTCAGAGGTCCCTATTGAAAACCTAAATTCACCATGCAAAGAATGCTAATGTGTTTAGTTTATATTCTGTGAGCCAAATGCAAAACCCAGGCATTTAATTCCATTAAAACCTAAGGGAATAAACTCACTTCAAAGTGGATTTGTAAATGTAAAAGGCAATTATTTTATGTTATAGGATTGTGATTGTAAATGATTCTTCCTGAGAAATATCTTTTTTTTTTTCATTCATTCACATAACAAAGAAGTTCTTAAGCCATGTATAAATAAGAGGTAATAGCCAATTTCTGGGCTAACTTCACATAGCCGATGAGATAACTTTAAAAAAGAAAGATGCGGTTATACTGTTACTTATTGCTAAACGTAAGACTCTAAGTAATAATTCATTTGATTACTTTCTTTCCTAAGTATCAATGCTCAGCCTTAGCTCCGTAATAAGCATAAAGGCACTCAATCTCTGTCAGAATCCTTAGGGCACAAGAGGATGTGTGTCTTAGTAAGAGGCAAGGATGCATAAATGTGCTTGGGGTGGCGGGGAGTCCAGTAACAGCTGCTTTCACTCCTGGCAGCACTCTCTTAAAAGTAGTATATCTGTAAATTGTCTGTAGGAGGACATGATTTGCAAAAAAAAAGAGAAAAAAAAATTCATAAACACTATTTCATTCTGTCTTTGTTTATTTTCTGACCAATAATTCTGCTCCTACCACTCTCCCAGTCTCTACAGCATCAGAGGTGAACTCAGCTGTTTAGGCAGCAGAGAGGTGCAAGTCCACTCCATACAGGCAGGGATCAAGGGCAAGCAGCACGCTGATTTGCCTTTATGGTTCTCCTGTATTAACTTGGCAAGAGAAGTTATAGCTTCTCTTTCAGGAAGCCAATGACACATAGCTGTATAGTCATCAGAATTTTAAATCTCATTGCTCTTTTGTGATTGACAGGTTGTTTTTTAATGAGTTGTCATGGACCTCATGGCATTCAGATGGTACTGTGGAACAGAAGGGAGGCTTCTCAACACATAAATCCCTACAGCAGACAGATGTTTAGATGTTTCTGGAAATCTAACTAGCAGATTGCATGCATGTTGTATTGTTGGAAGCCTTTTGAAAATCATCAGTGGCTCAAAGTTTCAGTGCGAGGGCCATGACTTGCAATGGACCATATGCTTCTATGTCACTAGTGAACAATTCACTATATCATCCTGTGAAGTAAACATCTCCCCAGGTATCACAAAATGACAGAAATGCTGAGGTTGGAAGGGACCTCAAGAGATCATCTAGTCCAACGCCACCGCTCCAGAAGGGGTGTCTAGAGCACATGGCACATGGTCACATCCAGGCATATTTTGAAAATCTCCAGAGAAGGAGACTCCACAACTTGTTCCAGGGCTCTGTCACCCTCACAGTAAAGTTCTTTCTCATATGGAGATGGAACTTCCTGTGTTTAAATTTGTACCTATTACCCCTTGTCCTGTCACTGGCCACCACCAAGAAGAGTTTGGCTGCATCTTCTTTACATTCTCCTCTGTTGATGCATATTGGTCAGATTCCCTCTCAATCTTCTCTTCAGCAAGCTAAATAGGTCCAGCTTGCTTAGTCTTTCCTCACATGATAGATGCTCAAGTTCCCTAATCATCTTTGTCACTCTGTGCTGGATGCTTTCTAGAAGTTCCACATCTGTCTTACACTGCAGAGCCCAGAACTTCACACAGTGCTCGAGGTGTAGCCTCACCAGACCTAAGTAGAGATAAGTAGACAGGATGGTGCAATTCATGTGTTCACACTATGCAACTAGGATATTACTTGAGAAGGAAAAGTAAATCTGAAAAACAACTAGGTAGAAATATGGCTTTAAACTACCACCACTAAAAAAGGAGTATATTTTGTAATAGTTACAAGAAAAATACATATACCTTTATAAGGTAATATTAGTTATAAATATTAGCTATATTTTTCCTCTACTGTTCTTCTTAGGATGTTTTAATATTTCTTAATGTATGTCAGTATTTTTCAATTTTTACAGAATCATGGATAAGATGACACTGCAAGGGACCTCTGGAGATCTAATCCAATTCACTTGAACAAGCAGTGTCACTTACAGCACATTGCATAGGACCCTGCCCAGATGGATTTTAAATATCTCTAGAAAAGGCAATTCCACAACCTCTCTGGGCAACCTGTTCCAGTGCTCTATAACCCTCATAGCCAAGTTTTTCCTCAAATTCAGATGGAGCTTCCTGTATTTCAGTTTGCCTGTTGCTTCTTGACCCTGGGCAAAACTGAAAATATTCTGGTCCCATCCTATTGACATCCTCCCTTAAGATATTTGTATACAGTGAGAAGATCCCCCCTGAGCTTTCTCTTCTCCAAGCTGAACAGGTCCAGCCTCCTCAGCCTCTTCCCCTGGGAGAGATGCTCCAGTCCTCTGTTCATCTTTGTAACCCTACTTGAACTCTCCAATAGCTCGATACCTCACTTATTTTAGAGACAAGAGTATATTAAATAGTATCTCAAATAGTGTTCTTTTAAAGTGTATAACCTGAGAAAGAAATGTAAACAACATATAACACTTTTAAAGTTTGCCTGGCTTTCAATTTCTGTCACAATATCAAAACACATTAGTTTTAATATGCCTACTTCTGGAGTAATTTACATATATGAATAGTTGAGCTATTTTCTTTAAGTTACTAGAACTAGTAGCTATAGGGAAAAATGGTACCAGAGTTGAAAATTGGTAAAAAGAGTTGAAAAATGGTTCCAAAGAGTTGAAAATTTAACAGCAAAGAAAAATCCCGGAAGCACATTTTTTAAACTTTATTGTAGTGGTTTGACTTACAATCCTTGAATATTTTATACTTTTTATTTTTATTTTAAAAGTACAGGCAAATGGTGATAAAGAATAATAAAGACTATTAGTAAAAACATTTCAGGAAAAATAGTTTAATAGTAATATAGCTGCTATTGCTGCAGACTTCTTGTTGGACAATCCACTGCCAGCTGGTCCAAGGAACAAGCATGGATATACACCTGACGTAGAGTTTCCTCACACAGCAACTAACTGAATCAGAAAAAAATCTGACAAATTTAACTGGGAAACCTGAAGTTCATCCACAAAACTAATGAACACAGGAGTGTCCCAGAGCAAGGTGTAAATCTGAAAAAATGACTGCTTTTTGGCATGTCTATTGCTGTTATTGAGGAAAATCTCTGCAAGTAAGGTAAGATTTTTTTTAAAAAAGACATTTTTTAAGCATTTCAAGAAGAAAACATTAGACTTTGAAAGCATCAAAGCAATACTACTGACAGAAAAATAATGACTTCTTTTCCTTAGTCACAAAGCAAAAGAGAAAAAAATTCCAGGTGGCAAGAGCCACCACCTCAGCTCTTCGCTTGTGGTGCACATTCGACACTGGTGCTGGGAAGCGTTCCTTCACATCCACCGGGGCAATTCTACATATTTGTGCTAAAACAATTTGCTAGGTCCCCTGTCTCACAGCTGTGGTATGTTAGTGAAGGATATTTTGCATTGAGAAACTAAAAAACCTGGTGAGACAGGTCGATAACTGCCATCAGAAAGGTCAACATTTTTTAGCTGTTGCTGTGTTTATGGCGGGATTTAAAGTGGGCATGGAGAATTAACCCAATAACATTCTTTTGAGCTCTGCCTTGCCTTGAAGCAAGATGCTAAGGCCCATTGAGGGCAATGGAAATTAATTCAGCCATGACCTTTTCTAAAAATCTCCACATCCTTCATGACCCCTTGAAATGAAAACATTCGTGTGCTCACAAGGACTGGACCTGCATTTTCAGGTGTGCCTACTGAGGTGTGCTTTTATGTTCTTGACATTTTACTTTTGGTAGTTTTTTGGGTTTTGTTTTTCCTTCGAAGCATGAATGGAGCTTCATGCTTTGTCTTGTTTTCAGTCCAGCCTACATTCCTCACTCCTTTCTGAAAACGAATCATTAGCTCTGACTTCTCTCAGAGCAGCATTAGCCAAGCAATCATTTTCCTCTTATTTTCCTTAGCTAAATTAAAAAGAGGAGGCATTTTTTTCCTTGGCCTCTCAGACATCACTGTACAGAGCAAATAGTGGAAGTGAAAGGCTTCCTCATTCATGTATGTGTATTGAAGCCGGATGATCTGTCAAATGAACAGGAAGGCTGGATTCTCCCAGCAATGTGGGAGCATGTGGTCAATGGGCTAGGTTCATGTACCAGAAGGCTGGTGTTGCCACCCTCTGCAGCCTGGGAATGACAAGGCACATGGAAAAAGAGTGCAGCAAAGGCTGTGGAACACTAGCTGATGAAGTATCCTCTGGGGAAGATTGACCACAGCTACTGCGGAGTATATGCTCTCTGGATTAACATTGATGACTTTTTTATTTCTCTTTTTACCTTTCCTTGTAGAATCTTTTGGTTAATTTATTTTTAATATGTTGTACAGTACTTTCTTTAAATTAAGCATCTGACAAATGAGCTCTTCATCAAACTTTTTGCTTAATCTGCTTTTTCTCCTTTAACTTGAACCACACAATAAATTCTAAGCCTGAATGTAAGTTATGAGTAGAGCATGGGAGAAGGGAAACTGTTTACTGAGTTGCTAGATTTCAATAGTACACACAGATGAAAACTTAACAGCTCAGAACAACCTGTTCTGAGCTGAACAGCCTGAATCAAGTTCAAATATGTAGCAAATTAAACTTTTCACAGTGCAACTATTGTAGATTCTCTTATAGCAGGTAACAATTTCCTCCATAAACTTTCTTGCGGGCTTTGTTCATGTGCAGCACGTCACTACTCCTTGTGCTTACTTCAGAGTTTAATCAGGAGAATATACAATTAAATGCAAATTCTGAGGCTTCTGAAGTTGACTTTAGTGCTCTCATAACTATTCTCATAACCGAAAGCTTAGGGACTAGCTTTCAGTCTCGGAAAAGATTTTTGCCTGGGTCAGAGGGTCAGACACCCATTCTGTTGAAAGAGGAGAGAGTAGATGGTCACTGTTTTAACAGAAGTTACCTCCAGCTATATTCAATGGCTTCTGAACAGATGTTCTGCTAATTTTAGTAGGGAACCAAACAAAACACAACAGCTGTATCCTGCTGGCCCAAGACCAAGCTAGTATTATGGCTGACTGAAAATACTTGTCTTCCTCAAATGAAAGGAGGGGAGGTATATTTTATTTAACCAAAAAAAGAGACAAACTTAATGGTATCATCAGTGTCATGAGGAATTTTAAAATCTGAATGAACTATGTAAGCTAAATGCAAGTCTGAAATATGTATAGTAAATGAGCAAAATGCCTAAGTCATGATAAGGTATTGTTATATATGGGTTTGAGAGATAATCTAATGTAGCATATTCAAGAGTAGCTAGAGAAGTAGATTACACACCAGCTTGTCTTTAATGGCTTTCAGTGTTGTGATTGCTGAGTTAGAATTCAAAACAGGTTTTAATTCCACTGTGTTTCAATTTCCTGATTGTCAGCTAATGACTACACTATTCCTATACTGATGACCTCAAAATTGCAAGAGATTGTAGTACATTAGCCGAATAAGTTTTGATACTCTGAAAATATAAAGTGATATGTAGGGCTTGAATTTCACATGGGGAAATGTGAAAATATGTTACTGAGAAATCCAAAGTATTCTCTAGTGACTTGCACTAAATGAGTAAATTATACTTGCAAAATCAAGTACTGAAGCTGGAGATTGCTGTTTAAAGGAGCTATTTTTTTCAAATTAGCTGTGTTTGTTATGCATTCATCAAATCCCAGTGCTCCTAGACAGTCTGAATGTGTTGTTGGCATAATAAACTCTCTAGAGACTTGGGGGAATAGACATCCCAGTATAAGTGGGAGAGCCTGTTGACTTGAAACACAGCCGCCTTTCCCATCTCAACATATATGCCAAGAATTTCATAATGATTCCAACATTAAAATTGGTTCTTTATGGGTCTTCTTTTGGAAACATTGTTTTCAGGTTAAAGAAGAAAAGCTCAGACTCATATTTGTTTATAATCTATTTAGGAAGGAGCAAGAATGACATGGAATTTCGATTTAAAAGATAGAAAATAAACTCTGGCAAATTCAGCAGAACTTGGAGAAAATAGTAGTTGCCCTGATGGAACTGCACATAGCTGTGCACATCCAGTCTTTAGCACAGAATGGGCTAGGACAGTACTTTGTTCACACAGATCAAAGCAGTTGAAAGAGGAGTTCAGAGAAATGGCAGCAAGTTGAGAACAGTTGCTTTCAGATACAGCATTGTCTTTGCGTGGAGGCTTTCAAAGTGGTGTCATGAGGGTACTCCAACTACACCACTGGAGACACTTAGCACGGAGGTGAGCAGTGAATTGGCTCAGCTTTCTTCTGTGTCACTAAGTCCAGCTATTCAGGAGAAAAAGTCATTCAGCAATGAGCCTGAAAAATGAAACTGTTCACTTGTCCATCAGCAAGCATAGAAATGACAAAGAACATTGCCCAGGTTTTAAATAAAAGACAAAGTTCTCCTAAGACCAAGTCCTTGAATGTAAGATTTCAGCTCGTTTCATTTCTAAAGCAATCAAAAGTCAAGTTGCTAAATCACTTCTGAATGTGGAATGTGTACTACCAAGATTTGTAGAAATCCCTCAGAAAACATCTTCAACACAGCAAAGTTTCATCTCCAAATATGAATTATATTGGAGCAGGGGGAACAAGATCAATGAATATCACTGCATTTCCTTTTGGGAACTCAGTAAAAGTTTTCACAAGCATTTAGACTTCTTACTTTAAAAAGCCTGAATAATAAACATGCATGATCTTGTAGATGTTTTGTAAACAATATTTATACTGAGTTAACCTATAGTGCCACTGTAGATAAAAACTAATGATCAAATATGTTTTTGCTTTAGTGCTTTTAACAGCCATTTTAAGTGTTTTCATTCAAGAATATTCAGTTTATTATTGCTCATAATTTATTTCTCTATTTTTATATACAGTGATGAAGAGGTGAATAGCATTTCTCATTTATCTCTCTTTAAACAGGAGGAATATTCGAAACTGTGGAAAATGAACCTGTTAATGTTGAAGAATTGGCTTTCAAGTTTGCAGTCACCAACATTAATAGAAACAGAACACTGATGCCTAATACCACATTAACCTATGACATCCAGAGAATTAACCTTTTTGATAGTTTTGAAGCCTCCAGAAGAGGTAATTTTCTCAATTATTGTTTCAGTAACATACATATTCTATACTATTTCTATCCAGCCTCATCTCCTGCTTTTGCTGCTGTCATAACATGTATGCATATAAAGGGCAAACTAGAATTTACCTTTCAAAGTTATTTGAACTAAAAACCAAGTTGGACTTGAACTTGTCATCTGGTTTCTGATAAAACACCTACATCCTCTCTGCATGCTAAGAGCCCCAGATGGAAGGTGGCAAGTTCAACTGATTTTGCTTTCCAAAAAATAGATTTGCCACCTGGAATTCTGAGGAAAATGATCACTGACTAACAGGGAGCACGGTGGGATGTCACAACCTATAATTAGCACACATGCATGGATATCCATTATTCATAACAAATCATTTCTATTCTACTTTATAGCACAGAGGCCAGTAGTCTCTTTGTCCTGAAATATTAACAGATGAATGGCTTATAGAAAGAGCTACAGTTATTTTGTTTTAAATAAGTGTAAGAATGGAATTTTTGTCTGTTCCTCTATATATATCTTTTCAGAGAGAAAATTATGGACCATTTTTTTTCACATCCTAGGGGTGAACTTGAAGTTTGCTAACACTTTGTGTATAGCAGTCTAATTCCTGGGATAATGGGGTGTGCAGATATCTGACACAAATAAGTCTGGGAAAAGACCCATAAATCTATAAGACATTGCAGATGTGCTTTACAGTTCATTATAATAATCATTACTCTAAATGATGCAATATGTGGTTTCTATAAGGCAAATGAAGGTTGGAAAATAAACATATTTCACACAATGAATTCTGCTAGAACACTGGTGAGTGCTGCCTTCCAAATACCTAAATTACTAGATTTTCCCCACAGCAATTAAGTTTCTTCCTAAAGACTGGAAAAAGAGAAGGATGTTTCCAACCATCAGTGATAGATTTTAATTATATTTACTGCATCACCCTTCAAATATCAAATAAATGATGGAATTATACGCTATAAAAAGTCAGATATGCTGGGTTTATAATCCATATAATCCAGACTGAGACAGGATTTTAGATTTCTGTGATCCTTTAAGAAGGCTTCTGAATTAAACCTTGAAATCCTGTACATTTTATGTTCTCTGTAAAATACTCATTCTTAGGTTGACAGCTGAAAATAATTGATTTTCTGTCACATTCTATTACTTTCACAGAGCTAAATATTAATTTTAAAAAGCTCTCTGTTGTAAATGCTTGGATACTTAGTATTTCAGCCAATTACAATAATTTCAAGATTTCCCTCAAAGTGCTATGTTACAAAGAGAACAGCACAGCAATTCAGTGCAGGGCTTTGCCCAGCGTGTGAACACCTTTTTAGAAACATTTGAAATAGATTTTAATAATGTGCAAAAGTAATTAATATTGCTTCCTCTTAGGTCTCTTGGCCTGAGACATAGGAGGGAAAGACAAATGAAATGCAACTTAAAGGAGAGATTTTTTGCTTGAAATATTAACTACAATGGCTAGAGTACAAGAAGAAAGAAATTTTTCGGTCAGCATGCAGTATACTATTTGCTGATAGTAGATACTAACATCAGACTAATTTGGTATTAAAATATCTTTTTATTTCTCTGTGCTTTACTAGAGGCTCTAGATTTTACCCTTTGTTTTGTAAACACAGATTATGAAGTGCCATGAATCACAGTGCCCTTTGCTGTCTATAATACTTCAATAGCCTGGAATTAAAGAAACTCATTTTGGCAATCATTTACCAGTCACAAAGGGAATCTTTTTAGTGTCTATTGCAACTCCATGAACATGTTCCCTGAAAATCTGCCATGAAACTTAACTTATGTGGCATTGCTTTGGCAAGCCTGTAGTCATAAAGCTCCTGGTTTCTCCAGAATAATGCCACTCTGAGAGAAAGGCAATGTAGGAAGAATCAGTGTGATGTGAAGATAATGAACAGAGTTTTGTGGGTTTTTTAACATAGTTCTAAGACATAATACTAATCAGTAAAACAATATTCAGGAACCATTTTCCAGGATTTCAGCAAATTTAGGAGCAACCTGGTTACTTATTCTCACTTTAAAACATCGGGGATAGATGAAGAAAAATATTTCAATTCTTTACAAGATTTCTGACTTTCTAGGTAATATTTTTTGGGTAAATATCACTGCTTTTGCAGACTAACAGCTTCTCTCTCTTTTGCAGCATGTGATCAGCTTGCTCTTGGTGTAGCTGCTCTGTTTGGACCGTCCCACAGCTCTTCAGTCAGTGCAGTGCAGTCCATTTGCAATGCACTTGAAGTCCCACATATACAGACCCGATGGAAGCATCCTACAGTGGATAACAAAGATGCATTTTATATCAACCTCTATCCAGACTATACAGCCATCAGCAGAGCAGTTTTGGATCTTGTACTATATTACAATTGGAAAATAGTCACAGTAGTATATGAAGATAGCACTGGTATGTAGTACCAGTGCACTGCAAGTCATATATTTCTATTTATAAATACATCTAAGTAAATTTTGTTTTGTGAAATGCAGTTCATGTGATAAGCTTGGCTTACTTTCTGCAGATTTTCCTAGGATAAAAATGTCTATTAAGTTGCAGATATCCTTCTAGCCCTCTAGATTTTGAAAAGCTGTTCATTTCATCAGAACTTTTAGAGGGAGCAGGATGTAGGACCTGAACTCTTGCTATTGAATCACTGTGTGCTTGCCCTCTGTGCAGCCAGTGACACAGATTCAAACTGATAAGCATCGTCATGTGGGGCTGATTATGGATTCCTTCTCTCAGCAAGTGGTTGATCTTAAAAGAACATGTTAACAAAATGAAAGTTCAAATTGTAGCATTTTTATTGTAGAGACTATCTCGTTCCTAGAATCTCAGAAAGAGTCAGCTCTGTTGTCAGTAGGGCACCTGAAGGTTGAATCTGAACACTCCTGTGCTTCCTGTAGATGTTTTCAGCCTGAAAGAAGTCTACTCTTGAAAACATCCTTGTGGGGTACACGACAGTCATAGAGGTTCAGTGGTCTAGCATGGACAATCAATATCAATTACAAATCTCTTCCTATTCACAGAACAAAAAGCTGCTAAAAACAAAAGTATTTTGGGAAGAAAGTGATTTCAAAGCATGTGAAAGATTAGGACTTTTTTTTTTAACACAGAGATTGCGGAAGAGTACTGATATTACAAGGCTATGCACACCATTGTTGCATATTTTTTATATACTTCAGGTTTGCTACTCTTGTAGTTGATTCAATGTATTGTGCTTAAAAAAATGATATTTCAGCCGGTGCCATTACTCTCACTGGAGTGTAAAAGTTTTCTTTTTCTGAGAAATATATTAGCAGTTCTGGGCATTAATCAAATGGCATTTCTAAACTGTTCTCAGAAGCAATCCTGTCGGGTAGGATTAAGTACCAGAATTTATTGTAAGTATGATTTCAGAGACCATAATCTCCCTTACAGTGAAGACTCAGCTATGGATTAAGCATCCGTAATCTGACTTCACAAGAAAAGGTTTGCATATAAACTATCCATTTAAAGCTCAGAGAGATCTGTAGCTCTCCTATCAAAGCAAAGGAAAATCTAAGCGAGGCTGATGATTGATTAAATTTTTTACAGAGCACAAAGTAACATTTAAGGGCACATTCTAAGCAGCAGAAAAGATTTTCTTGGAAACCATATTGTTCATTAGCAGTCCTTGGTGCAAAATAAGCACTACACTGTCAGCCCAGCTCTGAGATTTGTATTGCCCTTTCTCTTCTCACTGCCTGAAGAAAGTGCCTTTTACAGCTCCTGGTGCAGGTAACATTGGAACTGATCTTTTGATGCTGGCATAAACCAATGTCAGATGAGCCATCAAAGCCTCTATCTAAACCTTTAAAGAGGATATGTAAAGCATATTTAATAAAAGTCATGTTGTAAAAACCTGTCTGAAAGACAGAATTCTACTACAAAAAATCAACCTGAGCTCTAAGATGAAAATGTTATTTTTATTTCTGCACTGCCGAGAGCAAAAAAGAAGTAAAATTCTCATCTTGGATCCAAGAGGCTTCTCTCAGCAACAGTATTCTATTCATCTCAGTCTATACGAATATACCAGAGGGCTGAAGATAGAAGAAAAAGAGCAAATCAAACTGGGATAACTGCAACGGTCTTCTTGCATTTCTAATAAGATTTCTAGCTCAGCAGGATTTCTGTTGAACTGTTAGTGCTTCATCCCAAAATATATTTCTGGATTAAACAAGTAGAAATCTTTTTCAAGTTAGCAATGTATTATCAAATTAGCATTCAAAAACACAAAGTGCTATGAACTTGCTTGGTTACAAAATGATTGGTATTGGAGAGATATCATTTACAGAGCTATTTAGAATGTAAATTAATAATCAAACATCTTATTAAATTGGCATATGAAAAGCAAACAGGTCAGCTTTGATCACTCTAAGTAGTCTTTGAAATTTGGGTTAGAGTGAGACTGTTAATTTCTGAGTCTTTTTTTCTTAATTTCTCATCTCTCATGTTTGCAGTTAATACACTGTAAGAAGAAAGAAAGACTACATTGAACTATTTTTCCCCTGGTGACTAATCTAATGTTAAGAGCAACTTCATTTTTAAATGAACAATGAATTTATAACAGTCAACTACCAGTGACCCTATCTTAGGTTATCCGGCTTGTAGATTAATCCTGCTCGAGATGCGGGGACTACTTTGAGGATTAACTGTGAACATACTGCTCTCATCCTTCATGCCACTGCACTGCTCCAAGTCTGTGTACCATCCTTGTCAGCTCCAGCACAGCACTTGCTTACTGTGCTTCTTCACCAAGATGAAATTGACCCCCACTCCCATGGTTGTGGTTTTCACTTCAGCATGGACACACCTATGGACAGAAATGCAATTACAGTTTTGCGTTTGGCAATATTTAAAAATCTTTTTTTTTTGAGTGACTTCTGGTTTCCAAATGATACAAACCACTTGTACCTAGCTTCCTTATTTCCACCATTATTTACCATCCTGACAGGATTTGCAATTCAAACATTTTTTCAGCCACATTTTTCCTTCCGTGAATGATTTTAGCCTAGTCTGAATCAGCTGTTTTCTCACTGACATCTGCTTTCTGAGGTCTGAGGTGTTTGAAGGTATTATCTTACAGTTCCACATTTTTCATAAGCAGGCTATATGATATATGAAGGTGGTGAATTTCTAGGGGCAAACTTTTTACATCTAAGAAGTTACTTGTGTCAACTGAATTTGTAACACAGAATATGTGTAATCTTACCTTGACAGTTCACCATGTCTCTTATTTGTTTTTCCAAGTTTTCATCCTTTAGCATTTTACCATCATGTCAGTGCTGTGCTCTTAGTTCATTCAACACTGAGCCTAGGGTAAGTTATTCCACATCATCTCACATACCCTTCTTAATATTGACAAAACATTACCACTTCTTTCTTTTAGAAAATTTAAATCTGTTTTAAATCTTCCTATTTCTTATCAAATACAGAAGACAAAGACAGGTTCTGTCTTCTATGATTCACATTAAACAACTTCATAGCACCTCTGGGTGGCCCTATATCACTTTTAGAAGTTTTTCTTCCTGAAATATGTTAGCAAATTCCATCATGTTTTCCTGTGCCTATCAGATGAGCTGTGCCTATCAGATTTTTACTCTGTTATCTCTTAGATTTGTTATATAAATAACAAATCACTCTATAGCCTCTGCTTTTCTTTCTAAAATTGCTGTCTTTAGTGTGCTGTTGAAAGATAGATTTTTCAGTCAAAGTCATCTTTCTTGACTGTAGTTTAAGAGCTTTCTGGCTACAGAATAAATTTGTCTCTAAAAATGCCACAGATTTCTTTCTCTGAATTTCTCATCCCACTCATTGCCCTATAATTTTCTAATGCTAAGGAAAAACAAGACTCATATATATTCATTTTTGTGGTAGAGATTGTCCTCGTTTTCTTCTATAGTGAGTATCATCAATATTATGCTCAGAATCCTCATGAAATTATCAATCCAATTCTGTGGATTAATTCCTCTCTATATTTCTTCATGGTGTTCAAAAAGAGTGAATTAATATCAAGGATAATAACTCTATTTAAAGAGAAAAAAAAATCTGTAGCATTAAAGACAGTCTCTTCCAAGACTTTGCTGAGCCTTACTTTGCTGAGTCCATATAACACATCCAGTTAACACTTCCCAGATTTAGGTACCATAAACTATATTTTATCTTTCCGCATGCTAAAACTGGATACACATCCTGTTCTTTGGTTTAATTTAGTGTTTTTTGTGATAGATCCCTTCCAATATCTCTCTTTTGCACTTTGTCTTCTGGCATATTGATCTGTAATAGACCTGTGACTTTGTCTCTGTTGTTGTAGCAGTAACTCAAAAGCAATAATATTGCCTTCATGCAGGTTTGATGCTGCTTTTCATCTGCTCTATCATCCCTGAAATGAATAACTTACTTTAACTTAACAGATTCTGAGAAGGGCAACTGCAGGAAATTCCTCTTCTTCTGAAAAAAACTCTGACTTGTCTCATGTGTTAGCCATGTCTCCTAGCATTTGTTTAATAATCAGAAGGCTTAATATATCCTTCACATCAGTTCAATTTATTTAAATCATGCAGAATTTGAGTTCTTACTGAATTGCCTTTTTTGTGCTTTGCACAGTCGTAAGAGACATTCATTAGGAATATTTTCTCCAGTATCAATAGAACTCTTACTTCAATTTTTAAACTTGATTAGATTAACTATGCTTAAAAGAATAGTTAAATGGAGGATGGGGAAAACATCTCCTGCCCACATGTGCTACCACACTTCACCGCCAATGTGTATATTAATATGCTTATTGAAAGCTTCTGTCTATGCTATCTAAATATACTATATAACATGTAGTCATTCTGGATATTATGAAGTATTATGAAATATTCAAAGGCTTTCACATGTTTAAACATTTTACTCATGTCAAAACAAACCATTTTTATTGCTCAAACTACTGAAAAGCAAGTTGGTGATAAAAATGCAACTGCAAATTTTACTAAGTCACTTGAAATTAAAGAAGACAAGAGGAAACTTCCTTGATATAACAGAAAATTCTCAATACTGTTCCCAAAGGAAAAATGTTTAGCTACCTGAATAAATGACAGCAGAATGCACAGAGCAGGGCAAGAAAGTTAGTGTTTGAAGTGTGGTTTTCATCTTAAAGATTTTGCATATGAATCCTGCACTAAGCCTTTCCTATCAACAGGGCAGGCTGAAGCTCTCTCCAAGCTCTCTCAAAAGGTCCCTCAGCCACCACAGTGTCCACTTAGCCAGACTGAACAACATTTTTCTTATTCACGTTCCAGTAGAATTCCCTTTCCTGCCCTGCTGTTCCAGTAACATGAGCCCCTTTGCCAAGAGCAGCCCATGTCCAGGTTCTGCCTTCCTGAGCCCCAGCCAAGCTGCCACTTATCAGCATCCTGGGGAGCCTGCGGTGCCTCCTGCCCAGCCGGACCAGCTCACGATGGTCCCATGGTGTGAGTGAGGGGTAACAGCTGTAAGCACTGAGCTTGCCTGGTCCTATTTCCCCCAGGCAGTCAGACCAAGTGCTTTGCATTTTAAATATTGATATGTACAGTACAGATGGAAATACAGACAGAAACTTGGTGACATCATGTGTCACCACCTTCTCAACCAAGCAGCTGTTGAGAAGGATGAAGAGCAGGAAGCTGATGGTTATTTCCTCATATTATTGATTATACTGGCAGCCAGTTGGTTCAGAGTTTTCAAAAAAAAAGTTGCAGCTTTCACACTTAATGTGAAATGTTTAGCTTTCACACTTAAATGTTGAGCCAGTCTTTGCCTGCATTTGACATGGCAATAAGATGTGATAGGAAAGGTAAAGTCTGCAGGTAAGGTCTTGAGACTGCATGGGTCTCAAGAGACTGCCATAGATGTCCTAAAATATATGGTATTTTCCTTCCCACAAGAAGAAGTTGGGGAGGAGAAGACCTTTCTTTCACTGAATCTTGTTTCTGATCCTACAATTTCCCAGCACTTGCAGTTATCTACTTTTCACTGTAGGAAAGAGAAATCACAGTAATCACAGTCTGAGGTTGGATAAGGTGTGCCCTACAAGCTGGACTATTTCCTTTCTCTCATCCCAGTTTTCCCTCTTCAAGTCACTTCTCAGTATACAGACTGAAGCATTGCAGTCCACAACTGAACACCTGGATGTGTGAGATAGCCAAAATTATCATTTTACAGTCAGACTATATAAACTCTTCCACTTAGTAGTCAGGGTTGGAAGCATGTGTCCAATCCTCATAATATGGAGCTTGCATAGTTTCATATTTACCTGTGCTGGCTTTCAGACAGGCTTCTATCTCAATGTGTGCGTGATTTACATTTGAATACTCATAGTGTTTGATATTCTCTACCAATTGTTGATACTTAAGCTGCAAAGAACAGAGCTGGCATTGCAGGCTGAGAAAGATTATGTTTCTCAAAACCCATTGCCAGTACTTGAGTGAAAGCTAGCAGTCCAGAACACAGTAATCACTGGCAATCCTCTAGGATAGCAAATAGTGTTGCTTCACGTTACCTTTTGCATATTATTTTATCATTCGAGCAAGGACATCCATATACAAGGCATATATATACACCCACCCCCAGCAGGAGTGGAAAGATTTATTCATATTTATCATTTATTCAATTTTTGTTTAATAACTGCTTCTTGCTCATATTCTCTCTCTCCCTATGCACATTTTTAAGGCAGATTTTTACTTTCGCACAGCAGGAGATACTGAGTTTTTCCGTGGGAAGATTAGGTTTATGGATAATGAGAGAGAGAGATCTGTGTAATCATACACCTCAAAGAACTTGTAAAAATCTCTCTTTGTTTTTGGAGACAGTACAAATTACAGAGGAGTGCTGAATTAGCTGGTAGAATTGCACAGTGTTTAAATACTTGAATAATTTTTCCAGTGGTTGAGCTCCACTGACTGCAAATAAACTGTGCAGATTTGTACCAGCTGAAGACTTAGTCCTAGAAATCATATTCTTGTGTTTACAGATATAGAATTGTATTTGAAAATATTTCAGTTCTCTACAAGATCTCAGACTTGTTGGATGGCCTTATGCAAGTCATTTAATTTCACTGTGCCTTCGAGGTTCTGTTTATAAAATGAGGATAAAAAAATTAATGCTCCCCTCTCTGGGATATTACAATGTATGCTGGAATGAGGACAATGAGAGCCATATGGATGCCTATTTAGAATAATTATTGGTAAGTGCCACTCAGACCCACCAGTGGCTTCTAAGGGAGCAACAGCAGGCATGCTTTGCATGAAATATTTTTCTACAATTGTCTCCCTTCATCTACTTGTACCCAAAATTTAGCAGAAGAGTTAAGGAAGTTCCCTCAACTCCTGATTGATATTTGAATTGAATAATTAGCTGTCAGAGAAGAAGAAATATACCTTTTTTGAAGAATACTTCATTAATGTTGCATTGATACAAACAGCTTCTGTGGACAATCAATTCAAAATACAATTTGGAGTATTTACTTGCTCAAGCTAAATATAACTGTGAAAAGAAAATGTTGCAATGACACTGATTGGTAGATTGACCAATACAAAATTAACAGCTTAACATTAGATAGGTGAAATAGAGTGGGAATGGTAAGGGGCTCTGTTCATGTGACAATAAATAGTTGTTTCACAGAATGGTTAGTTGAATACCTCTATACCATTTTTTTCAGGTCTAATTCGCCTGCAAGAGCTCATCAAAGCCCCTTCTAGATACAACATTAAAATCAAAATCCGTCAGCTGCCCTCTGGGAATAAAGATGCCAGACCTTTGCTCAAGGAGATGAAGAAGGGCAAGGAGTTCTATGTGATATTTGATTGCTCGCATGAAACAGCAGCAGAAATCCTTAAGCAGGTAAGGGGTAGCATTCAGGACTCTTTACATCTCCTGAAAGCTGTCAGCCTATCTGTTTTTCACTTCCTGGGAAATGCTAAAATTGAATTTGCTGATATTGACCTTAGTCTGTAGACTTTTTAATATCGAGGATAGAAGTATGAAATCATTGGCAATAGGCAAACTACTGTTTCTGTTATTGGAACACTACTGGAATACAGCACACTGCAACTTCTGAGCTTAACTTAATGAGGTTTTGAGGCTTCAACAGAGCTATAAGAACTGTATTTATACAGCAAAAGCAAATATGTATTTTTTTAATACTTCAGGTTCTGTGTAGCAGGTAAACTTTCACATTTATTTTAGTTTGTTGTGTTTTAATCAATAAATTTTTATGTCTTTCCCCACAAAAATAGAAAGGGACCTATTTTGGTTTCCTCAGGCACCACACCAAGTTATTCCCTCTACAGCATCTGCACATACACTTAAGACAAGAGAAAAACTCTGCTTTCACCTCACTGTAGTAAAGCAAAATTTGTTCTGCTAGTGCGATTTCATCATCTTTTAAAATCTGATGCAGCAAGAAGATGGAATGATGATAGTATCAGAGGAAAGAAGTATACTTTAAAACAAGGAAAGAGGCTATTGCTCAAGGACTGACACATAGCCCTGACCTAAATGTGAAACTTGGACAGTCACACAACGTAAGGACAAATGCTTTAAAGCCTGATATTAATAGGCTGGGACATTACCAGAGGCACACAGAGAATGGTGTAAATTAGAATTTACTCTTGTCACTTACTATATATTTCTAGACAATCAAAGTCTATGGCACTGGTTCCCACAGTTCATTGACCTATAAACAGTAATTCCAAGCAAATGATGCACACAGCCAGAAGTGTTTTCCTT
Source organism: Nothura maculosa (assembly GCA_032353885.1). Lineage (NCBI taxonomy): Eukaryota > Metazoa > Chordata > Aves > Tinamiformes > Tinamidae > Nothura > Nothura maculosa. Next base: position 707,739 of record JAUBOD010000279.1, on the reverse strand, counting down.
TTTGCTGCCATTGTGTGTGTGGGTGGTAGAGTGCTTTTCTGTTTTGTTTTTAACTGTCAGACAGGCTAACAGGGAAGACTGACCACAGTCCATTAAGAGAGGGTCGACTGATCCAAATTCACAGCAGTGAGCCATCTCCAAGAGGTTAAAAGCTAATATTCCTGTCCCAGAATGTTCTGCAGAAATAATTCAGTTATGCAGAATAAAGTACTATTTGTCCTGTCAGTACAACTGCTGGATGCATTAGATTGCAGAGCCTGAAACCATCCTCTCTACTCTTGAGAACTGCAGTTCTGTTAATAGAGACTTACAGGATGGTGTCCTAAATCTGAGGCAAACAGCTCAGAGCAGGCACACAAGTTCCCATGAGCCAGGAGGGTTACATTTATTGCTGTCAGAAAAGCTGTCTTGTGCTAGATTTTGGGGTTTTCTCAGTACATTTAAGCTGTGGTAGGGCCAGCTGCAGGCACGACATTGGGAACGTGAGGAAAGAGCCAGGGGGATGCGCAATCACATGGTGGAGAACATACCATAAGGAAGAGCACTGATGGGGAGCAGGAGGGCTGCTGTCCCCTGACTCTGCTCCCGAGTAGATCTGTCCAAAAGCATTAAAACATCACAGCAGGAACAAGCTGATCCAAAACGAAGTTTGCAAGGGCAGAGTTAAACTGACAACATGAATTTTCAAGGTTTTGTAAGAAGAAAGTGCAGATATCTGGCACACTGTAGGAGGAACAAGACTTCAAAAATTCCAGGTCGAGTATGAGAAAAGATAAGAATATAATAACCTTATTGTCAAAAGAATAAGGAGTAGTGCCAAAAGATGCAGTAAGATAGGGCAAAGTGACAGAACAGTTTGAGCGGGAAACAAATCATGGGAGACATCTAACAAGCTGCAGATTCAGAAAATGCTCTCCAACACCTTAAAAACTCTCTGAATGATGGTGAAAAGCAGTGTGGAAGGAAATTAAAGGAATTTCAGGGTGGGTCAAAGCTGTGGGGAGGGAAGCAACATAACTATAATTTAAAGAGAAAGGAAAAAGTGCTTTGATATGAGATAGTCCAGTAGCTGTATGTAGATGCTGACAGCAGTTATTCAGGTGTTCCAGTTCCTCATTGCCAAAGGCAGCTGTGAAATTTAGAGATGTAGAGAGCTCTGAATTTTCTGGTATGACTCATCTGATTGTAGGTTAGGTACTTGAAGTGCCGTGGTTTACATTCTCATAATCATACAGAGAAATCCTTCCCTATGTAATTCAACCCCGGATAAAAAGATGTTAAACAGAACACTACAGAAATTATTCCAATGAGACTCTGAAATGTCAATAGAGGATATTCTTGATCTAGAAACTTTTTAAACTATTCAATAGGTATGATGGAAAGCTATAAATCATTATGAGACTAGGTAAGTCTTCCAATAGCAGCAGGAACCACAGCCAACAGTCATATAAATCAATCCTAATACCAACTTCTTATCTGCCTACTGTATTTACAATAATCAAGCAGCAGCTTAGTAGCCCATGTAAGAGAAGATGAATAGAGCAAGTAGAAATTTTGAGCAGGGCAGGGGGTTTTGCATGGCATTTTACAGATTAAAGCTACTTTGGGCTCATGCAGGGGCTGTGCATGACACAGGATGCCAACTCCATACTAGCAGCTGCTCCTTCTGCTCCTCACAGCCCCATCAGGCAACTGCTGCATCTCTTGCTTTCTTCAAGCCTCACCTCAGTTAGAGAAGAGGCAAAAGGAAAGGTCTGAGCTGCTCCTCCTGTACTCCCCTGCTGCAAGGTGGCCAGGCAAAACCACAGCAATGTTTCTGTTGGCAGCCACCGTCCTTCCTCCAGGCTGCAAGCAGAGGCAGGGCAGAAAAGCCATCTGGTTTCTGCAAGTCATACCTGCTGCCACATGCCAAAATGTTGGCAGAAATGGCTCTGCACACAGGTGCAAATCACACCGGAGCTCAATGGGCACTGGCTGTACCACCACTTGGCTCCTGGGGAATGGAGGGCAAGGAAGGCTGGAAAGCTCTTTGCAGCAGCTAAAGGAATAGTACCTCGGAAATGAAGTCCTAACAGAATCATCTTATGGAGCTCAGTTTGGTAGTATAGGTCTATCTTGGCCAGCTACCTTGCTGAGATGCAGGACTAGGCGAGATGACCAGTTCACTGGATTGCCTAGAGCTTTTATCTCTGCAGGCAAGAGATTTGGCTCCCAGGATTTTTAAACTCAAAACTGAACAGATTTTCTATGAAGGAATGTGACTACTAGAGACGTACATGCCCAAAGTGGGACTTAAAAATTATTGTGGCTCATTAGTGCCATATTGTGTGATCTCCTCCAAAGTCCCTGCTCAATATCTGCTTAAGCTCTGTAAGAGCCTCCTTGTTTGATTTCAGGAAAGGGTGCCTAGCATCTCTTTCCTTTCCAAGCTTAAAAATAGACATCCCCAGCAGAGGTGAGCTGACTGGGAACCCTCTAAATATTCTTCAAAGAAGTGGTATGGAGTCCCTTGCTAAAGGAAGTCAGAAACACTTAGGGAAAATTGCGGTGGTCACAGGACTCACCTAAAATACTTGGCATCAGAGATTTAGTGCTCTGTCTAGACTGAAGGCAGTCAATTCCACAATTCAGTTAAAGCTAGTTATTGAGCACTAGTTAATTTTGCATGCAAGCCTTCCCATATATATCCTTTCAATATCCTGCAAACACTTTATTTGGTTTGATATGATCCTTTTTGTATGAAGGACTTATTTGAAGAGCTTAAGTTGCAATTTATTCTTCTAACTCACCAATGACTGATAAAGATTTTACTATCAATCAGGCAAACCTGTAAATTATGCAATTACTATCCTTAAATTATCCCCTCCTCTCCTCACACCTTTAAAATATTTTTTATGGAATATACACTATTTTAATTGTATTTAGGAAACTCATAAAGCATTTTATAAAGGCTTTTCTGCTCACTTTCACTGTGTGATAGAAAGAGCAGCAAAATAGCTAATTCTGTGCTTACAGGAGTGCTAAAAGTGTCACCATAGTATACATTCTAAGTGTAATAATGAATGTGTGAAGATAAAATATGAGTTCTTGAGTATGCTCCCTCAAATAGCCTGGTGGAGAGGAGACATTTCCAATGCTAACAAAAAAAAAAAAAAAAAAAAGATTTTCTCTGTTCTCACTTCTGCTGGGAAAATTCCTGATTCCTGTGGCAGATCCTCCCAGCCCCCTGCATGACCAAGGCTGAGAACCAGAAAATACTCATTCCAGTCGTTCTCTTCCCTCCTCTTGAATTTATAAAGAGATCTCACTGGGGACACGTCCTCTTCTGGCCACCATGTTCCTTCTGAAAGGTAGCAAAGAGGCAAAGAGAGATCCTAGCCCATGTGTAAAGGCATTGGGAAAGAGAGTGGCTGTGGCTCTCCCAGAGAGTCTCACTGTGACTCTCATAGGAGTCCTCATGTGTCCATCATTTCAGTGTGGAAGGTATAAAATAATGCAATATGAGCTAGCATAGATTTCTTTTTTTATAGCCTGCATTGTGACAGTCTAACTTCCACAGGATAAGGTGAACTAGTTATTGTGAACTGCAGTCAGTTTTGTGTGCCTGCTGGGAGAAGATAGGTGATCAGCATTCACTGACTGAGTGCTTAGAGGGCACCCAGCCTGCTAGAGAGTGCAGTGAATCTGCCTGGAGCATTGGCTTCCCCAACATCCCAGTAAAGTGTTTACTGGAGCAAGCTAGGACTCTTGTTTGGCCTGTGAATGCAGATTTCTTTCCTTTATGAACAAATGGGTTGGAGCAAGGAATGCATTCTCAAATCTTGCCCCATTATGTGGTCAGAGTTCAGGCAGAGGCACATATTAACCCAGGAATTTGCACTTGGATTACCAAATCTAAATGTAGATCTCCAAAGAAGCAAAGGCTACCATCAACTCTGTAGCTTTATTCTGAGATTGGCAGGCATAGGCTGTCAGAATGCAGATTTTGGGGTTGTAGTTGTGTAATATCATAGCTGACCCGTGTAGAGACTTCTGCTCTTGTTACCTGTGCTGTCTCGATGAAAGTCAGAGGAGGGTAGCAGTGCAGCAGCATGCTACTTCTTGCACATATAGTGTTCTTTGACCTTGAAGATTTACAAGGTGTTGTAAATGCAAGCAGCCTTTCAATCTGAAAGCATGCTCTCAGTTTTGTACTATGAGCCAATGTCCTGCTGGATTTTGAAGAGCGATGCTGCAACCCTAGCTCTGGGATCTCTTCAGGAAACAGAAGGAGCCAACTACTGCAAACTGTGGCTCTGGGGAGATAAATTTGTCCTGTCCTATTGCTATGGCCCTAATTTCCAAATGGAGTCAAATACCCGCTAAGCATTTGCAGAATATATTCTACATTTTGATTTGGCACATGTCCTTTTTGGAGGAACTCTCTTCCAGCTAGACCACTGTCATGACTGAGTGGGATGCAGGTTGCACTGAAGACTTGCAATGGGTTAAGTTATGCCCAAGTAAGGCTGTCTGAATGAAGTCCATTGAAGAACTGAAAGCAAATATAATCCCCTTCATTTATATAGCAAACTAGAGAGGCAAGGAGGTGGAGGGGAGTTTATTCATTATAGCTTCTCCTGCTGATCTGAGGGAACATGAGTAGTACTAATTAATTGGATAATGTGATGCCTTACTTTAATGCTGATGAATTTAAACAATAGCATAGGTGATGAAAATATAAAATGAAAATAAGCAAAGGGTTTGGTACAGTTTCTGCTAATATGTTTCACCACCATTCTACTTTCAGCCTGCCTTGAGGGAAGACTGACAGTAGCTCTCAATGTGGAGATAATTTTTACAAGGTGAACAAATGCAAGGTAGAAGCAAGCCAGGAATTAGGTCCCGAAGAGATTTACAGACATAAAAGATAGTAATGTTGATCCACTCCCTGTCCACTTGCCACCCATATTTTGTCCACTGAAACTCATTCAGATTCACATTGATGTTCATGATCTGCAGCTAAAATATAGGTCTTTTAAAGACAAGGCCTGAACATCTGTCTTGATTAGATATGGAAGTCTTTTCATCCTATTCCCATGATAATCTTAACCAGCCCACAGTATCTCATATCTGAGTTTAGTTGAAGAACAGGTTTTATACAGACCTGGATTGGTAGGAGATCAGCAAGAAGCATGCAGAGTATTTCATTCTAGTTCCACTAGTTTACATTCATCTAAGATCCACAGTAAGTAAAAGCTGTTACTATTTAAATGGGACATTTATATCATATGCATAATTATTTAGGTAGTTACATGCCAAGTTATTTAAATACAAATGTGAAATGAAATTTCCCTGTAGTTTCTCATAGGCAAAAAAAATGAATCCATTGCCTCCTGTGTTTTGGACCACTGTGCTTATTTTCAGTTGTAGGGAGAGTACTTCCCCTGTGGGAAAAGCCCATGCAGCTGCTTTGCTCTGTGCTTCAGAGATGTCCCAGGCTGATTTGAGTCTTTTTATTGTTGTCTATCTGACATTAGTTCCTAGAAACTGCAGTTCCTTTAGCTGATGTCTGACAACCACAGAGCAGAAGAGGAGTCCTTACTGCTGAGACCATGCAAGTGTAACCCCTCTACCTATAGTCCTAGGAGCATCTGATTCATGAATTTGATGCTTTGTGGGCTTAATGATTGTTAGAAGGGAGGATGGCTTTTCCTGTATCCAGCACCAAGTGAGAGGGTAGAGCATGGTGGAAGATGAGGACCAGCCTGGGATAGAGCTAACATCAACTCTTATTTCTGAGCCAGAGGAGAATATTATTCCTGTATGCTTGCTACTTAAGAGCTCTCTCGCAGCCAGTTGTAGTTTCATATCTTGGTTGAGTTGTCATTAATACTGAAAATACAAAAAGCAGCATATTGATTAAGTAATTCTGGGCTGCTGAAAACATTCTTTGGAAGAGTTCCAAGTGGTGTCAGCCATGCATCCCTGATGTGCAAAGTCCATTGCAATCTCATAGCGCTTTTCCCACTGATAGCAACAGTGACCCTTGAGTCTTGGTCATGGCAGATAACAGTGCTGGCTGAGCCTGACTTTTTACACACAATTGCCTGGTGATTTGGGATTTTATGATTCTGTTTTGTTTCCAGATACAACCCTGTAGCATATCTTTTGAAACCATTATTAGTCACAGACATGTCTTGTCTGTTTACAGTGCATTATTTGAGAATCAATATTCTCATAAAACACTTGTAATTCAAGCTACTAACCTTGGATTTGTGAAGAAAGTAATAAGTGGATTGGTTGAATTAATGGAGCAGTGCAGCTGCAGCAGCCCAAGATATGTTATGCTTTCCAAATGCCCAGTTACATATTTCATAATCATTAAAAGTAATGTATCTTTACAAACAGTACAGTGTCAGCTCTTATTGCAATGCAGATGGATTTTCAAGTACTGCAGCAGCAAAATACTGATGAGTGTCCTAACATTTTCCAGCTTTTGACATATTTGTCAAAAAAATTCACGTAGTAATAATAATGATAAAGGTTCTGATTATCTTAAAACTTTTCAATCAATCAGGCTAAATTTGAACAGTTATAGTATCTAGTTGTAAGAACTAGACTAGACTTACAAAAGGGTTGCAGTCTCCCTCTCGTTCAAAAGCAGGCAAGGAGCAAATCTGATTTCTTCCTCCTCCTGAAGAGATTTCGCCCACATTCCAAAAATGGTGATTTGGTCACTGGATACAAAGTGTTTGCACTGGTTGGGGTCTCAATCTGTTGCATATGTGACTCTCAATATAACACAAAAAAAAAAAAAAACCCACCACAGCAAGAGCAGGAATCCAAGCACTAGGACATTAACAGAGGTGGTTAGTAGCTCACATGAGTTACCTTTGCCCTTTACTGAAATTTTCTTTTTTCTTCTTTGTTTTTGTTCTGCAAAGTTAAGAGTAACAAAAAACTGCACAGGATAATTTTTATCACTTTACTCGAGAAACAGTGCTGTGGTACTTACAAGAGTGAAAGCTAACAGATGCGTGCCACCGTCATGTTGTAGAGGGGAAGCTGTATTTCAAAGCATTGTGTAGCTTAACATTCTTCTTAGCTTGAAGAATGTTTCTTTATTGTCTTAAAATTTGCAAGCATGCAGATTGCTTTTGATATTTTTTGATACTTTCCGATATAAGTGCAATGGAAACATAAACTTGACATCAGGTTTTCTAACTCAAGCCAGAGCTAAAAACTGTAATGAATCGATAATTCACTACTGGATGTTTTTAGCCTTCCTTTTCACATTTATTAATTATTATTATATTATTACTCTTGCTTTTGTATTAATGTAAAATAATAAATCAACTATGAACTTCCTGTAGAGGACCAAATTAATTCACAGTTTTTTTTGGCTTCAGAAAACAGTTGTATCCTTATCTTCTAGTAACTGACCAGGGTCCCATATGAAGTAAGAGATTTATTTCAGTACTTAAAAAAAGAAAAACGTGTCATGACTGGCACCTCCTTCATACAGCAGGGTCATCAGTCACAGAAACTCAGCAATTTCAGGGAGCCAAACTGAATTCAGCCCAGTCATCTGGGAAATAGCTTTAATTCGAGTTTACATTCAAGCTACAATATATCATTTTTTGTTCATAAATAAGGAACATCAGTCCTTAGAATTGCCAGGTTGCTCATTTTTACAGGTAATAAAATAACTCTAAGAAATGCAATAGAAGAGGACTAATAAAATAAGGAATAAAAAAGGCAATTTTGACATGTAAATTCAATGAAGTGCTTCAATAAAATACTTGCCTTGTGGCTTGATTTTTTGAGGTTGGAAATGGATTGGTTGTTTGTGATTAACACTGAGTTGCTTTTATTATCTACTGCAGCTTGGAAAGTTTAGTCTCCCTCTTTTTCTATATGAGGAATTGCCCTCCACTACCAAACAACTGATTTACTGAGGCTTTTGCCACACAGAAGAGTTCTGGAAAGCTAAACATTAATACTTCCATATACCCCTCCACTATATTCAGACATTGATAGAGATGTTTTAAAATACTATTTGTAGCACTTACAAATGCTTACTTTACTATGATCAAGATCAATAACATTTCATCTTTGTCTGTGTAACAGGGTTGACAATAAATTTGTCACTAGTTACCTAGTTCTCAGATCTTTGTCCTGATCCCATTGTCCCAGGAAAAGGAAAATGTTTGAATCACAGTGGTGATGCATGTGGGCATGATGGCAAGCGTTGGTGATACTGGTTTAAGACTAAAGAACATCCCGTTACACACAGTTGGGAGTTTTCCATGGGCATTTCCAGGTGACATGCTACCAATTTTCAGATTTGCCTTGAAGAATTTTGCCTTGATTTGCCTCCCTGGCTAAAAGGTCCCATAAGGCTCCCACTGAACCTGAGGGATGGGAGGAGAATTTTCTTTTCTGCTGCAAAATGGACAAGTCAGTATGTGCTTAAATATCCTCCTTACTCCAGAAACATCACCTGAATTTTCATTGCTTCAAAAGGTGTGACTCTGTGGGAGGATATTCAAGGAGATTTGAGAAATCCTTTCTTACTGCTTATTTTGACAACCTCCCACAGAACTTAATTCCCCAGTGAAAGAGGAAGCATTTAAAGATACTTTCTCCTCCTTGTTTTTTGTTTTTCTGTTTGCTTCGATGAACACTCACCAAGTGATTTGCTCTCACATGACTGTGTAGAATAAAATTTTTTTTAAAGTCTAAGTATTTTCACTTAAATTCCATTGTCACACAGTGAATTCCTGTTCTAGTAATTCTCAGCTGCAGACTAAACAATTTTATTAAAAAAAATCAACTCCTAGTTATCTCTAGTTAATTTTTCTTGTCCTGGAAGTTTTGCAGTTTTTAATCTCTCTCCTGAGCAGAGGTGATAAAAACATCATTTAACTAAAATATGGTAATTTTCACTCCTGAAGAAAAATGTAGATTTTGTTGCACTAAAGTTTTATAACCTGCAACCGCTCCCAATTAGTGTATGCTTTTAAAAAGTTGTGTAGTAAACTGAAAGCATCCAGTGTAAAGTACATTCACATTTCAATCTTTTCCAACAGATTCTCTCCATGGGAATGATGACAGAATACTACCACTACTTTTTTACAACACTGGTAAGAAACACTGAAGTTTAGGGGGTTTTGGGTTAGGGGGGATTTTTTTCTTTTGCAGAAAAGACAACGAAAGACTTTCACTTTTCCTCTGAAATTAAGTTTGCCACTATAGAGGAAAGCCTTGGAAGAATGAGTAAGCTTTAGTATATCAGGAGTTCTATGAAGATGGCTAACTGTTTAATGAAAATGAACCACTACTGGAGAAGCTGCCAGTGTAGCTGGATTAGAATAAAACAAAATAATTAATGAACCATTTTGTGTTCAAATGTACTGGTTCAGGGTCCCCATGAACTTCTGCAGATGTTGTGGTGAAGCCACATGCAGTGAAGCATGCAAACTTGCACTCAAGAGTCCCTACCTAACTTCAAAAATCCCTTCTACTTTTTAGCAAGTTGAAGACTGCCATGCTCCATTGCACTGACCTGGTCCCTCCAGGCTGGTTTTGTTGAGTACAAGACAAAAAGAACACAGTCAGACTGCTTTGGCACTTTGACACAGAGGGTGCTATATCTGTGTGCTTTGTAATAGCAGGCGTCTGTCAAACAATGTTTCTAGCTAAAGTGTTTTATTTACCCGTAAAACCAAACCCACATATGTGTAGCATCACTTGGGAAATTTTAAGTCATATGGTAAACCACAAGTCCTAGATTTTCTTTTATGGCACAAATGTATGAATAGCTATTTCACACACATAAGTTCTTCATTTAAATATATGCACTATATATTTACTATAGCTCAATCTATTCTTGAGATTCATTTATGTTCTATGTCAGGAAGACAGAAATGAATAAGAAGCCCATCTTAACATGAAAAAATGTTAAAGAAAAAAGATTTGGGCGTTGCATTTTTATACCATCGCAGCAAGTCAAGACTCATATGCATAAGTTAGTGTGGAAGGTATATTACAATAACTAGTTTTGGTGGTATCTAGACAATGTGGTATTGTAAATGTTGACGTTTTGATGGTAATCGTGTTCCTGCACCATGATCACACATTTGTCATTTTACTGGCTGGCTGGGATTGGCAGAAAATTCATTTGAAAAGAAGCCTTCAGGCTTTGAAAAGCTGTTATCATATTTCCACTGCTTGACAAATACAACTGTGAAATGTGTCATGCAATCATATCATTGAGAACATTCAATGTTTTCCTGCCTGTGAACATCAGGCAACTAAAGCATGTGGAGTTACTGTGGCTGGACATGTCCATTAGACATCCTGGCAACAAGTTACCTAAAGCAGTCAAGGCAAGAGAAAATTCAGGATTTAAAATTTTTAAAATACACTCTTCTCAATGTCTCTTGGAATTTCCCTTCCTAGAGATAATAAGTAAACTTAACATTGCACAGCTAAACCTTCACATTAGATTGTCAGAGCTGTAACATTATTAGAGCACTGATATAAATTAAAATTAGATCCTATTATAAAATCTGGTTGCAAAATAGTGTTGTTATGGGGAACTGATTTTCATATTTCCACAAAGCAGATATCTGATTTGTCAGAAAATTCCCACAGTTTTGGCTTATTCCAATTTATAATCCAAATAGTTATGACTAGTCTTTGTGGACAAAAGCAGAGGGTTCACAAAAGAAAGAGAAACACACTTAAGCCAATTTGAAAAGCAAAAGCTTTTTTTTTTCCCTAAATGTAACCTCCTGAATTTCTGCTTTTGAATGCTACATCTGGTTTTGTTTGTTTTCTTAATGATGATTTAGGATCTATTTGCATTAGACCTGGAACCCTACAGATACAGCGGAGTAAATATGACAGGGTTTCGCTTGCTCAATGTTGAAAATCCACAAGTTTCATCAGTCATTGAGAAATGGTCTATGGAGCGTTTGCAGGCACCACCGAAGCCAGAGACTGGCCTCCTTGATGGCATGATGACAGTAAGTGAATAACTAGAGTGAAGCTGTAAGTAAGTGCAAGTGCAAATTCGCTTTGCAATGCCTTGCTAGCATGGGTGAAATTGTCCCATTAGTATTTTTAAATTTGTTATGCAAATACCAAAGCTGTACCCACCCAAAAAGACTCCTTGGTACCCACTTCCACACTTACTGTGTTAATCAGTGTTATACTTACCTATAGAACCAAATACCTGCAGCTGAAGAGATGACTAACAAACTTCTCTTTTGGGCAACCATCCAGCTAATGCTCTTCATCTTTTTGTTGTCAAATGTACATAGTGCTGCCTCATTTCTCTAATAATGCTCTGGATGGAGCAAAGAATATAAAAACTTCCATAGGAGGTACAGGATTCATAACCTGCAGGGAAAGATATTGTACATGTGGACAAGTAATAACAGCTTAAAATTGGAAAAGTGCCTTTGCTCTTCATTTCCATCATCCACAGCATATCTGCCTTTTAAGATATAATTTAAAGATAAATGAAAGGTATCTTCAAGCTAGGAAATTAGAATTTCCTCCCCACCACTCCCCCAGGAACCAAAGGAAAGAATGGAAGCAATTATGTGGGCTAGGTGAATCCATTCAGTATTGGAAGGTTGGAGTGTTGTCATTTTTCTGCAATATATGATAATGTGTCTTGTGTACTGAATAGTGTTAGAGGTGATATGAAATAGATATTATTGCAGATGATTGCAGGGGAAATTTTGAAACATCCTAACATCTTGAAGAGAAATGCATTATGTCTGTCATGTCTAGCATTTTAGGAAAAGTAGCTCATTTGAACAGTCCCAGTGTGCTCAGTGATGGGCAGAGCAGCAGGGAAAACACTCTTGGGGAAGTTCTGATATAAATAACCCAAGAAAAGAATAGCTCTTCATACACAGTTATTCACCTTCATTCACTTGACTGCAAGACTGCAGTTTTTAAGAAAAACAAAATTCTTATCTAACTCTTATCACCTCCTTTGCATGTCCAAACCTCTTTGCATCCTTGATGCTCTGAAACAGAATGAACATTAAGACAGGTTCCCAGTCAGTCAGTTCAGATCATTTAAATATTCATAGCAAGTTCTGCTTATTCAGCTTGGTGGATATCTGCTATATTTTGGTAGACAATAAAATTATGACAAGCCGCATATTATCAAGAAATCAGGATAAACCAACCTATTGTTAAGGCAGGATCTCTCCTTCCTGGTTCATGTTGTAGAAATTGCCCTGGACTCAACCTGTGTAGATTGGCATGGCACAACTTATTTTGCATAACCAGAATTTTGAATTTACATCCCACTTTATGCCTAAAACACACATAGAGACCAGAGCTTCTAATGAGACCTTCAGATTTGCCTGTAACAATTTAAAATGAAAACTAAAATGGAAAAAAAAAATACAAACTAACTCTTGGTGTTTTCCTTAAGGTGCATTATCAGAGACATAATTCTGTTGGTAGTTGGTTGACTTCAGAAAATGAGATGACTTTTTGGTCCTCCACATAACTTCAATCTCTAAAAGAGACCTTGCAGGGAGAAGAGAAATAAAATGTTAAGGGAGGTAGTGCAGCCTCTCAGCTGCTACACAACAGGATGAGGAACATCAAGTTACATCAGCCTGAGTCTGGCAATGCTACTGGCATATTAACAATGTTGAATGCACCATATTATCCACTAGCACCATTGGTGGTCCTAGATAGGAATGCAAAATGAGATCTGCACTGATCTGCATTTGAACCAGGTATCTCCAGTATCTCTAGGCCTAGGATACCAGCAGGCTGGGACTCCAGGGCAACAAGTAAAATTCAGTCCTGAATGGACATGCCCCTACTCTAACTCAAAAACTCATCTGAAATGTGTAGTCATTAATGGATATCTTTCCACTGACTTTGAAGGATTTTGGCTCAGTTACTGCAGCTGTTTGGCACAAGAATCTGTTTTAAGATACTTGATACACAGAACAGCTGTTATTTTCTTCTTCTGCTTATCTCACCATTTATAATATTTTCAATTTACTGCAATTGTTGGAATGTTGTTTGGTGCAGATCATAGAATCATAGACTGCTTAAGGTTGGAAGGGACCTCAGAGGTCATCTAGTCAACCCCTCTGCTCACTCAGGGTCACCTAGAGATCCTGACCATTGTGTCAAGAATGGTTCCTCATCTGCATTATATTAAGATTAGCTGGTAATTTAGACCATATTTGATTATCAGCAAAAACCTCCAGTGCTGGTAAGACTGATGCTGTTATAATTTACTTAGGTAAATGAATCAAAGAATCAAATCTATCAATTTCCCAAAGGAACTGCATGGAAAAGGAATAAAAAATTGGTTTGTTTTACAGTTTATACAAAAGAGACTAGTTTGTCATCTGCTGCATTAGTATCTGTTTTATTTTAAGAACCCTGTACATAGCTTAATTATTCAGTTACTTTACAAGAAATGTAAGCACTTCCTTTTACAATATCCCTGGGCATCAGGTGAAGCATGTCCATTCCCATCTTATGCATGAGAGCACTGAAGCGTAACAGAGGTAAAGGTGATATTTTCCAAAACTATACAGTGATAAAAGGAGTATTGTCTTTCAATATGAAGCTTAATAAACTTGTTTTTAAACAAAATCATTCCAAAAAACATGGACACACAACCAACATCCAACTGAATTTTACTAATATTTAGGTATCTCAGGGTAGATATCATTTAGATATCATCAAAGGTGTATTTATCTTCCCTACCACAGGCTACTGAAAATTAGATCTAGGAGTCCGTCTCAAGATAGCCACCTCAAGAAGACAAGGCCACTCCCACTATAACAATATGTAGGTTGGTCAGAGAGCTGCCCAAACCAAAGCCCAGTGGAGCCACTTTGCATATTTGTGCTAGAAAAACATGGTCCTCAAGGACAGCAGACACTTAGACATGATGAATAGGTGCTCGGTGGGGTGGATTTCCCTGGCAAATAATACCTGCCTAGCCACTGTATAGGAAAGCAATCCCATAAGCACCACAGAACGCCTGGGGTTTGTTCTCAGTAGAGGACAGCAGGGACGGAGAATGGAAATGTGCATTAAAGAAAGGTTTTATTTTTCTTTTTTCGTGCAGACTGAAGCAGCTCTGATGTACGATGCTGTTTACATGGTAGCAGTGGCCTCCCAGCGTGCCTCCCAAATGACTGTCAGCTCCCTGCAGTGCCACAGACACAAGCCGTGGCGTTTTGGACCCAGATTTATGAATCTGATCAAAGAGGCAAGTGTAGACCATCTGCTTATGGCTAGTATAACCCTTCCTTTGTTTTTTACTGCTCTGGCTCATGCTAATACTCCCTGGTCTTTGTCATATGCTCTGCTCTTGCTCTGGCACTCAAATATCCGTTTTTTCCCTTACCTTCCTCTTTTGGTAGAGGTGCCAGTTTACAGGCATGAGCCTGTGACCTTTCTATTGGTGGCAACTTTATCTAGTGTTCCAAACAGAAGAAACTTGTAAAAGCTAAAGCATGATCAAATTTCAGATAAACATATTTTCAGCACTATAAGACATCTCAAACCTTGGAAGAAGATGACTATGGTCTATTCTATGTGCATAATTTCTGAAAATATGAAATAACTTGCAATAGACATTCTAGGAAGTGAAAAAAGTGAGTCTGTAAAACTATACTTATTTGACCACCTTATGATTATTTTCCAAGTCTTTTGATCATTACAAGCAACAATACAACTTCTAGAAAATATTGCAGACTTTATTTCTAAAGTCTGCATCAGAAAGTCATGCACTATCTTAGAATAACTCAGTAGGCAGAGTCATGCACTCTGAAAAGTACACATTTTAGCTGTTTTCACTCTTTATTATGAATGGAAACATTTCCCCTTTAGGCAAGCGTGTGGAAATAGAAATAAGAAAGTATATGGAGTTTCCTATATATATATTTCATCTTTTCTCCAATTCTGATCTTGTTCTTGACAGTACAATTCCTATCAAAGCCACATTTATTGGCACTTGTGTAAGTGGAACAGAACCTGTAGGCTGAGGCATAAAATAAATGGCAACTAGTCCAACAGGGCATATAGCTGAATCCAGGAATATCTTAACGAGCACACTGAAAGGCAAGAGGTGCTTACATAACATGTAGAAGAGCTGTTGTCACCTTCTCCAAATCTAAGTAATTTTTTTAGAATTGCCATAGGCAATCTATGGTATGATGATTAACCTGCACCAGAATACATTGCAGATTTCTGAAACAATGCTTTGGTTTTTGTTTTGTCAGAATATTATTTTGCCTTTTGGGCATCTGTCCTTCTATTTTTTCTACACAATAAATTTTATGACTTTTAAGGTTCTCTTATAAGTTTCTATCTTTGTAAGTATAAAGAAAGACAACAGTAACACCAGTACTCAAGGACCTGACTTATGAGATAAGGAGCATCTACTTCTTTAACTGTAACACAGTCATGGCAACACTCACAGGAAATAGGAAGAGACAGCATTTGCACATATTACTTTTTTTGCACAAATCTCAGACATGCTGTATCCAGCCCCACTTCTGGGTGGAGGTAGGAATACTGGTAGAAGAAACAATAAGAAGATGAAATTATCTAAGGAGGATGTCTCTTTTCTGATTTGAATCAAGTAGGGAGCTTTGTTTCTCTACTTCTCAAATGCAAATTAAAGTGAGGTAACATGCTACTCATATCACTTCTAGTGCAGTTTAAGATAAACGGCAATAAAATTAAAAGTTAGTAAATGACTTTGCAATTGCAAACATACTTGCATACTTCTACAGCGGTGTAGTGCCTATGCTGGATGATGTTTAGGATGTAGTATAAAAGTCCTGAATTCTGAGCCAGAAGAAATCTTGGACCAAAAGTACTATACGTGTCTCAGCAAATTCAATTCAAAGCTTAATGTTAAGCAGTTATACAGTTCACATTTATCATGTACAGCTGGCTTCTCTTGCATGGAATGAGATATGTGAGCTAATTACTGATTGTTTCTACAGATAGTGTCTTTCATGGTCCGTAGAACACTGATTTAAACACTACAATAGTCTTATCTTCCCACTCCTGTGCTAGCAAAAAAAGAAAAAGATAGTTATTAAAATTACATGATAAGCTTTAATAGGACAGTGTTACGTTGCCCAGAAAGACTAGAACGGGTGTTGGAAATTAAATAGCAAATATAATTGGACTTCCCCAATTCATGTTAATATGTGGTTGACTCTATGAGGATGGATGAATTGTATTCATTAGAAAACAAGGGAATGAAAAAAAGTTAAGCAGTCAGGATGATTGTTTGGACCCACAAAATTACAATTTATTTTTATCTCCAGTCATATGGTACCAACAATCTCTGAAGCCATATTGTAGACTGGTCTGAAGATCACCATTCTATACTGCAATGTGAATCAGTAATGTTCAAAAAGAGAGGCTTACATGCAATGAGTACTGCAGGTGGAAAAGCTTAGCAGGTACTTTAGTGGCTCCTCATTTTTCATTGTGTTTTATCTTCACAGTGATAAAAACTTGTGTCAGAAAACTTGTTTTGTGAGCACATAACATAAAAAGCTATATGCCTTGATGGCATAGAAATGGACCTCAGAACTCTTCAAGGCACAAGTAGAGGAAAAGGTGTAAAGTCTCGGATTGGTACAGCAGCTGGTACACTTCTTGCTCCTTTACTCAGCAGATTTTTTTTCAGCCTTTCAACCTGCAAATGTCCTCTAGGGAAGTCAAGATTCAGACTGCATCTGAACCTCAGGTACATATGTATCAGCTTCTTGAAAGCAATGGGCAAATGAATATCCAAGGACAAATTATCACCTTTGGTTTGTATTAGCCTGCATGCATGCCTGTTCAAAAGCAGTGGATTTTCGGATTATATAAATGCAAAAGATGGCTAGCCTGATATGAGAATTCTCGTCCATGGGCCTTAAAGCTTCAGGCATGTATATGAGCTAATGGTGGTATGAGATCCATCTCCTAGTTTTCTTAATGAGCAAAACTTACAGTGCTTTTAACAGTACTGTCAGAGAAAAGCTTTAGAAAAAAAGATGTTTGAGACTACAATAATAATCAATTACAACAACAAAAAGAGTGCTCTTCTGTGCTTCAAAGAGCTCATGAGCTAATGATGATGATAGAAACAATCCTGAAATTTGCAGGGAAAAGTGAGCCTGATGGAAGATCTCAGCCCTATGAACTGTTTTGAGGTCAAAGAGGTCATCAGCTTGTTCCCTCAAGGGGAGATATTACATAAAATACACTGTTTGGGATGAAGAGTTATCATCTTTCTAATGGAAAATAAATCCTTGTCAGAAGCTTGCCTCTCTCGGTGACCCAATGTCATTCATATTTAATATGGAAGAGTTCTCAGGGAGCACATCATTCTGTTTCTTCGAAGAGGTAGTAAAGAGAAAAAGCATAATTCCGCTCTTCTCAATAGGAAAATGTGAATAAACATGAAACAAGTGTTTATAATTAAATGGATTCTTCCATCATGTTCTCTTTAAATCATGAAAAAATCCTCTAATTATGATTTTTTCCATTTTTCATTCATCATCTAAACATTGTCAGCTTCCCTCAATCAAAATGCAGTAACAATTTAGAAAGTGACTAAACAGAAAAACATTTCAGAAGATAGAGAGGCAGTTTCTGGACAGACTTTATTAAATCCTCTCATTCAGAATCAGAAAGACAAATATGTACAAGAATGCACAGAAATTTGAAGCATTTATATTTAAATTTCAATTTATATTGTGCTGTGACAAGATACATTTCAAACACATCTAGTCAGCAATGACAACAATAGATCTCAATTCTTCATCAGGTAATTAAACCCAAGCTTCCTTCAGTGGTACTGTATTCAAAAAAAAAAAAAAGAAAAAAAAAAGAAATATTTAAGGCCTGGAGAATCATCCTGAGCTGAATCGATTCTTTACATAGAGTAATGACAGTAGAAAGCAACAAAAAGGGTAGATTTCATTATAGAGGGACCACCATGACACTCTATCTTTCAAGCCTCTTCTCAGCCTATCTATCTTTCTCTCAGAGAAAGATATTCCAGTCTTCCCGTTGACAGACAGTCTATCTGAAATGCTTTCAAACTCAATGATCGTTTCCTTAGAATGAATAAAGAGCTTTTTCAGACCTTTGCTAGCTGATTGTAGTTACTGAAAGTAATAATTGAGATATTTCATAGAATGAGACTAGCCTTCAATGACAATGTTTAATAAAATTCAGTCCTCAAAGAAGCCTGCTTAGATCATTACACATATGCATTTCTCAAAGACCTGAAAACAGCTAATCAATTACTTCAGGTTATTTAGATAAAGAAGGACTACTGGAGATGTTAGACACATTCTATAGTTTGTAAAGCATCTAGCCTGGTGTGCTTTCAAGAGTATATGTAATGAATAACTATTGTATCCAGTCCTTTCCTTTCCAAGAGAGTAACTACTAACTCAGCATCAGGAACTGAAATATTGCATCAACACACTTTAGTATCTTTAGTTATTATATAACTTGCTTTTTGAAACCATGATGACAATTTATAACATGGTGTTTCATATTCTGGTTATATTAGTTATGAACATATTTTCTTCTTATTTCATCTTTGCAAAAGAACTAAAAAAAAAACCCACTAATGTCATATGTGGAAAATTTTAACTACTGGAATATTTTTTACCAAACTCAAGCCAGCCTTGATCCTGAAATCTTTCCATAGACATAATTAGAATATCTAGGAAACAGAGATCTGTGAATTTTCAATGTCCAGAAAAAGAGCTAGGCAACTTATGTCATCAGCATGTAAGTTATTGACATGTGCTTTTGAGTTACTCGTTTCTTGGCCCATATTTGCCTCCCAAATGAGCTGCATCTTTGTCATTGCATTTTAGTGTTGAACCAATGTATAACATCTGTATTGATCTTGACTACAATTATTTTCTGGACTCTGATGCTGCAATATTTACTTCATTCAAAGACAAGCAGTTATTTATTTGGGTAGGACTCGTCTTACCAGACAGTAAAATAAAATAATTGTTCATTTTGTTGATAGTAGATCAAATCCTAATACCAAACTTTTAAAAAACCTACTTCCTGATCACAAAGTAATTAATACATTATTGACATAAACTCACTGTTGTCTATTGCTCTGTACCAAAAATGGCTAATTAAAAGAGCAAATAAAAAAGCATGGGGTGCTAGACTTGTATCCCATGATGATTTATTAGAAAATAAAGGTCAACTTTCCATTAAGATAACATATGACCAGTCTTAGTGCCAACAGAAATTTACATTCTGAAATCAAATATTGGCATTGAAAATCACTTAGTTTAAATTTCATGCAATGATATATGCACAATGAAATTGTAAAATAATGGTCCTAGAACTAGCACAACAGCAATAAATATAATCTGAAATTTATTTTGAAGTGACAAAAGTCATCTGTAAAGATTTGACACTGAAATACTTAAAAAAAATCAAAACAAGGAGTCTGACAAAAAGATTATATATATTATCTTGCCTGAAGTGTTATATAGTGTGCAGATTTATTTATAAAAAGTGAGCACACATTTCTATAACCTATTTTTATTTCAATATATGGAGAATAATTTGATATTTGCTATGTAAGAACATTTTAGTAGATATTGTTTATGTCCCAGCATACTGAAAGGGATAATCGTGTACTCAACACTGACATTTCTTCTTAATTACTACTGCATGGCTTAATCTGAGTGTATGATTCTTTTTTTTTTCTTTGTAGTATAAAAGTTCCAGGAGGTCTAGTGCAAACCCACTGAGACATTCACTCTGCACAGTCCAAACATCTTAGAGGCTAACTAAATATTTGTAGCTACCAGGTACATGTGGCAGGGCTTAAAATATTGCTGATGAAATCTCATATCTGGAAATGCTATGATTTCACTCTGTAGAAGATGGATGACAAGTTTTGTCTACTCAGTGTATTTAGGTGGGTAGTTGTGTAGAACAGGATTTGTTTGCATAACATCTATACTTGCAATGTATTAGTTGTACTGAGATCCCAACATTTCTCCATATCCAGCAACATATAGCTATGTTTTCCCTGTTCCAAATCAACAGTAGTTCCACCTAACCACTTCAGTGATGGTCAGATTTGTGCGTGATAACATAACCACTGCTCTCACTAGTAGGAACAGCTGACACTTCACACTCACTTGCTCATCCTTGGTAGTGATACAAAGAACCAGGAGCAGATTCTCAAGGAAAATCTCTTCAAAGGCATTTCAAACGTGCTTTGAAATGAACCCACCTAACTAGTCATCCTCAGGAAGTCAGACATCATTTGTCAGACTTGTCATAGAATCATAGAATCATAGAAGCTTAAGGTTGGAAGGGACCTCAGAGGTCATCTAGTCCAACCTCCCTGCACATGCAGGGTCACCCAGAGCACATGGCACAGGGCTGCATCCAAGCGGGTTTTAAAGATCTCCAAAGAAGGA
>JAUBOD010000279.1:642635-687144 GCA_032353885.1 Nothura maculosa | reverse complement strand
ATGAAGCTTTTCAAAAATTTCAGCTACAAAAATGAGAACAAATGTTCAAAGCTCAAATAGTTTCAGGATTCATCCTTTACAGCCATGTCAAATTCTTGGAGTTTGTGATTAATCTTTTTGGTGAGATAGCTGGGTTTCTTACTAGATACTCGCCTCCTTTGGTGTTTGGATGAGTAAATCTCTCTTCTCTCACAGTCTCCATGGGTAAATGAGAGGTAGCACCAAGACTGTGCTCACACAAAAGCCTTTCATGACTATCCCTAAACATTAAGCCCAGTGGCTTCTCTGGAAATCAACACTCCTGAGCCATTCATAGGACAGCCTGTGACTTTCCTAAGAAATCCCATGTCCCTATTTATGCACTATTTCTCTCATTCATTTTACAACAGGAGAGTGTGTGCTCAATCTTGCAATAGCTTCCTAAATGAATACCTAGGAACAAGACTCACTCTCCTCTTTTCTAATTCAGTTCTGTTTATAACATGCCTGGACAGCTGCAGTTCTGGACCTCTCCCTAGCAAAGAGATGATGCGTGATTTTTGGTGGGGTAGATAAAATCTCATACTGAGGGATGCTGAAATGCGTATTATTACATCTATTACTCTGAATATTGAATCAGGATAATGGAAAAATCATGCAGCAGCTCATTATTCTCTGTAATCCCTGAGAATATCTTTTATTAAGATAATTAATTCAAAAAGTTGATAAGTTGATGTGTGTCTCAAAGCACATTTATTACGATTTTCAATTTAACTGGAAGCAATGAAACTATCACTTAAATCTTGCAAATGTCTCTGCAAATCTAATAGAGCAGAAAATTTCCAAAAGAAAAGAAAACTAAATGAACATTAAAGAATACCTTTCCTGGGACTTTAGAATTTTGATTATTTTATTGTTATATAGTTTACCTACTGTGTTAGAACATTTTTTTTGTAGAGAAGAGGGCATGTGGTACATCATGCCCACATTTTACAGATCTTTCAGATTACTGTTTTTAGCTGAAAACAAAAAAAAAATCCTTCTCAATCACAAGAAAACATGAGAAAAAAGAGCTTACTCTCATCACCTGTCATCAAGCAATCTGTTTATGCGCATTACTCCTTGTCAGTGTTTCTGAATTCTTCATAATTGTGCTCTGTTAATAAGTTTAGAACCCAATAGAGAAGCAGTCACTGTCCAGCTCTGCATATGGATGGCAGTTAGCACTATAGCACACATCAGATATTGTGGATTTTCAGTTCAAAATTAAAATAAATATTCTCTCTCATTCTTTCTTTATAAATAGGTAATGCAAATTAAATAGCATGGACTTGCAATAAGTTTCTCACATTCCATTAAGGAGGTGATTCTCCTTAATGAAGCCAAAGAAGGGATGGGAAGGAAAAGATATGTATGTCCTGGCTGGTTGGCACATTGCCTGCATGGAGCCCTAAATAATGCTGCTGTATTCCCATACACTTTATGTGCCGTTTGGGGTCCCGAAAGGTACTCATTTGCCACCTTTCTTCAGAAAAATGATTAATTCTACTGTTAATAACCTGGAGACACTGCAGGATTTGCAGAGGTGCTAACACTCTCAATTGCTTCAGGCTAGTAATGTTTATCTGGGCAAAAAAGTGGAAGAAAGAAATTATGACATAAAGTCAGTCTTGGAGACAAGACCACTTTGTTGTCAAGGTGTTCTTTTTTTGCAGATCAGCACAGAAACAAAATGTATTTCTAATTTCAGTCCAAACACTCAATATATTTATCCTGGAAGATGCAAAGATCCAAGTCTAAGGTGCAAATGTGTACCTGTCTCTGTGCCTCAAAAACAAGCCAATGTAGCTTGGTAAATAGAACATAATTGTATTTATTTCCTGAATTCCAGGGTATATGATTGCCAATAGCTTTTCTCTTTTTTTTTTTTTTTCATTTTAATAATCATATAAAAAGGAAGAGAAACAATGACCTCTTGGTAGTTCAAGATGAACTGTTTTGTTTCACAACTGAGCTTAACTAGAAACCTACACAAAATCAATAATTGATGTTCAGTTAGTAAGTTCTAATAATAAATATGCAGACAATAACACCAAAACTGCAAAACATAAATATTCTTGGTCTTTAATCATCAAAAAAGCAAAAAAAAAATACAGGTCAATTACTTGTCTTTGTATTTTACTTCTAAAATGCTTGATAAAGCAAACTACTAAAGGCTAAGAAAATCCCATTGACAAATATGAGATGACAGGATAATATGTAGAATATAGAATTCCTCTAATTATAAATGTATTTATGCAACACTGAGAAGTCAAACTAGCCAATTTTTCTTCTAAGTCCCCCATAAACACTACTTTTTTTTCAAACTCTACTATTTGTGTGCATTTAGGGTAAGGTTTTAAAATGCTCAAGTTACATTTAATCCACAAGAGAAGGAGAAAAAAAAGAGTGAAAGAAAAAAGATTCTCTTTTGCAATTTTTTGTTTAAAAAGTTCTTTTGTTATTTAAAAGTTAAATAAATATGGCCCAATATTGTCTATTTTGTGAATTACTCAAGTCAATTTTTTCATGTAGGTGGGTAAATCTTCAAAGCTTTTGAATGAAGAATACTATTGTTTAGCATTGCACTTTTAGGCAAAAATAGTCTTCACACAAGATGCTGTTTATCATCTATTTTCTATACTTTTGTATTGTAAAATAACTCACACTTCTATGGCATGGTTATTTTTTGAACAGTGGAAATAGTTCAAGTTTAAAGCTCAAGACTTACATCCAAACTGAGATTGCTTGATTAATTACATATGGAACTCCAAAGAAAGTTCAGAAAAACTGTCTTATTGCACAGGTTATTTGTATGAATGGAAGACTCATAGAGGAGCAAAAGTATTACCTTTATAAACATAATAGTTTAAAAAAATTAAAATAAGAGCATGCCTTCACATTTTCAAATTGCCATGCCATTTGAACATATTAAATAGGACCTTGAAAAAAATTAAATTTTGTAGTCTCAAGCAGAATAATCCTATGTCTGTCACTCTAATACTAGACTCAGAGAAAGAGACAATGTACTGTATGAGAGAAAATATAGGATACATACTACGTTTTGTATTTATTATATGGTTTAGTATGTAAGTAGTATAGTAACAGATAACTAAATATTTAGATAATTTTACTAAGTGCTTATTTTTTCTCATCAATAAAAAAGCAAGCTAGTTGCATGAGAAAGATTGATATTTTTATATGCAGTAGTGCATAATAGTATATATAAAATTTGGTATGGTATATAGCATTAAGGATACTTATAATTAAACTGAATGTTTATTCAATAAATGCATTACATACACTAAGCATTTTGCTAATACAATTTTGAAAATAAAAATGGTATTTGTTAGAGATAAGAGTATATAAAATATATCTAATGTATTACCTTAATAAATCTAATTGCAGCTGAAATGATTGATCCTATAATTAGCCTTTTGATTAGCTTTGGCTGAAATTGAGGCTTATAAAGTTATTGATTCAAGAGGATGAAGTAGAAATTGATATAAAGACCATATGATTGTCAAGGGAATATATAGTAATGGTATGGTCTGGTGTTTTTCTCTTAGCAGTTGAATCAACACCATTTACCAGTTGCTATATTTTAGAAACCGGTAACATAACTGGAATATTTAACCTCAGACATTGTTTTGCAAGTTATTCCCTATTTTAACTTTTAAAAACAGTAAAATATATGAAGTTGCACAGTTTTAGTTTTACCTCTTCAGATATTTTTGCCTCATCAGATGTCTGATGGCCTTCAGAGATGACTGAAGGCTTATTGGTCATCAGTTCTATTTACAGCCTTTTCAATATTTAGTAAGAAAGACATCCAAATAGCTGCTAGTCCTGCATAGCTTAATTCTCAGCTATCAGTTGAAGCCAACACACTTGCTTAGTTCCAAGTTTTGCTTAATAAAGACAGGGGTGTCATCAAATATGTAATACTCAGAAATAAAAATACTGATTGTGGCATATTGAGGCACTGACTCCAATATAATCACAGAATCACAATGAACCAAAGACAGTTTATTAAGTATCAGATAAAACTTATGCACCATACTATCCCAGATACCTTATATGCATAAAGGCATGTGAAGCACAGTTACTAAATAAAGCAATAATCTAAAGGATTATGTCAAGACTATCCAATCAACTCCTTGGTCACACAGCAGCCATACAATTGCTTTTGCTCCTTGTTTGCTGATACAAGTGCACCACTGTCCTTTGGGTTAGTTATCTACTAACAAGGCATCTCGTACTACTCCTTGTTTGCTGATAAAACATTGCACTGCCATCCTTGAAGTGGGCCTCCACAACTAATTATCTCTTAAAACACATAATTGAAGACTGTGGCAACTTATTTTAAAACTCAGCTAACCACTGCATAGTCCGACTGCTGCAAACCAAACTAATGAAACCATAATGTTTCGTCACGGGTCTGCTGTCAGAAGAAGTCTGCAACCTGATCTAAGTAAGTGAGAGATAAGACAAGCAAAGGCCATTACAGACAGAAGCTACTGAAAGTCATGTTTTAATTAAGCTGCAAGCTACATTCAAAATTATGGAAACAAAATAGACAACAGGTACACTTTGTAACAGTTTCGAATTGTGCCTTAAGTTTTTCTAATATCAAAGCAAGGGCAGAGTGCAAAAAAAGCAATTTCTTTTGATGAATTACATGATTATGTTCCAATTCAACTTTTATTGTATTCTGTAACATTTAACATGGAGTGTCACTAGAGACATTAAAATTGCTATAAATCTTGCATACAAAAGCATGAAATCTCATTGCTCTGTTGAACTGTCATATGGTTTCACACTATTCAGGAAGTTCTGCTTCATTTCTGGTTGTTAATTGCATTTGAGAACTGTGCAACTGCTGCCTATTCTGTTTGCTTGATCACAATGCCTAATAGACACTTGGACCCTTCATTTACCTGACAGGCATCTAGCAGTTATATGCAGATAGAATTTCTGAGCAATGATACATTTCAGTTCCTTTGCATGCAGGAGGCAATTGTGCTTTTGGATCCAAATCATATTTAAAGCTTGGAAGTCTTATCATAGAATTCAAAAACAGCTTAGATTTGACTGCAAGTTCTTAGCTCTTTCCTGCCTTTCTTTTCTGAGAAACACTCATTTATTGTCAGGAAAGAAATATCAGTCGTCTGCCTCCACATGTGATACGTATGCACCACAAATGTCTTCAGGTTAGAAATAAAACTGTGATCACTGAACTTAAATCAGGTTTTCATTTTTATTCAGAATAGCAATGTTATTTGAAGCCTATACCTTAGAAATGGACTCTGAAGAACATCTTCAACATTTAAGTCGAACTCTTCTGAGAAGCACTCCAGGTGTCCTGCTCCTAATTTAAGCTGAATTTTTGTCATTATTTCATGGCCTAAGTTAGACCTAAATTAGACAAAGGCTATACAAATTTCTCTACTACCTTGAAATTTAAGCATACATCATTTGCTTCTGTTTTTTTTAAGTATAGTGGATAGGAGAAACAAGGCTTCTTGTTCAAAAGTGAGCTGGCATGTCAGCATATAAATCTTTTTGACAGGGCTTGACAGTTAGGCTCCTGATGCCTTTTACAAAGTTCATGTATTAGTTCCTTTATTCAAAATCATATCACGTTAGCAGAGAAGCTGAGCATGTGATATATAATCAATAAGTGTGAGCGTTTCACAGAAACAAATTGCCCTCTGAGGAGAAATTGAACTCTAAAGACTAAGTTTTTAAAATGTTCCATCTTTATGAATAAGACATGAGGGTCAAGTTGGATTAATCAAAACACAGACTGGAAAAGAGGTATCATATAGCCACATATATTCATACTTACTGTCCATTAGTGTTTTCTTAATTATACCTGCCTACAATAATGTGTTTCACTATTATAACTGAGATTTTCATATGTTCCAATATAATTTTGGTAGAAAGTCTCATAGAAATTTGGTTGTATTTGTGTTTTTGAGTTCTTATGTTACTTAGACATATTTAGAAATATTGCTTTATTTTCACAAAATTCTACACACACCAGATCTGCCTGAAACACATGGTGATAATGACCAAGCATCTGAGGTTAAATCCTGCCTGCAGATTCAGAGTGAGAATTTAGATTTAACCAAAAGATGTGATACCACTGTGTAAATCTGTTGCTCTTACATGCAGCTTTCCTCAAGTCACTTGTCTACATCAAATTAAATGGAGTGAATAGTAATATGTATTAGAAAAGCTTAGAATTTTAGAATTACACACCTGACACACATGAAAAAACTATGCTATCATTTATCATCAGCTCCTCTATCACCTTTGAAGAATTGAATCAAATGTGGGAGTACCTAAACATAGATTATAAAAATCATCTGCAGTTTGAAATCAATCAAATACTTTCCTTTATAGAAAAAGTTCAGCTTTGGGGATAAGAAGAACGCATGAGAGACACATGGGCCTCATTTAAAATAAACTGAGCTCACTGAAAAGGAATGAAAGATACAGAAAGCTTAAGCAGCAGCAGATGTTAATTCTGAATGTTCATCCTACCACACAGAGGAATTATCCAACAACAGAGGACCTCGTCATGGCTATGCAGACTGATGTTCAAAGTTTATTCCTGATGCTAATATTCACAATAAGGGAAATATATTTTCCTGTATTAATGGTAGGACAGTAAAATGCTGTTTGGACCAAAACCAATCCTGTGCAAGTCCTGTGCTGTACTTTAAATACATAAGTAAGATTTACCTTCCACTACAAAGATTTTGTTAGCTCTCTGTGACTGGGTTAATTTTTGCTGAAACCCTACTTTCTAGGGCCAGCACAACATCTGGGAACACAGGCAGTGGCAGTGCTCCTATTAGGAGCGATATGCACCATTTGCTTACTTGGACACTTGTGTTTTCTTCACTGGCGATACAAACTGAGGAGTGATTAGTGAAACCGCTTGGCTGGGATTTGCAGAAAAACCCAAGGATATTAGGAGTCCAATGGTGGTGGAAGAGATTTATCAGTAATCTCTCTGAGAAACCAAGCAGGAATGTCAAAAAGTTCTTCCTATATTTGTCTCTTCTAGGGAAAAAAACACAATTTTTGAACCCTGAATAGTAGAGACAATAGCTATCACATGAGACTGGCAAAGACATGATAAGAATTTTTGAAACCTTTAGCGGTTTGGGATGGTTAGATGGCTTATTTCATAGAATAAGTCCCATTCATTGTCACCTTTTATTTGTTAACTCTTTATTATGGAAAACCTAAAGGATCCTGGGCAGTTGTGAAACCATAGTTTAAAACAATGAGGTTGTTGTGATGAAAAACTGCCTGTATTTTTGGCATATTCAAAATGTATGTTCTTCTTTTGTGCCTTCAGTATATCTGTTTATATACATTATAATGCATTTATAAATGAACATATATATGTACCTTTGCAAACTTGTGTTCAATCTTAAAATATAAAACATATTAAAGAGAAACTTTGTAATGAAGGATATAATGATTTCTTTTTATCTAAGTAACCAGCAAAGAAAGGTATTTAGAGGAATGCTGTGGTTAATTTAAAGTCTAATATTTGTTTGGTTTTAGCTATTTCCTACTCCCTACAGGGAAGTGTGTTTTTCTGTTTACACAGGCACGGTGGGATGGCCTAACGGGGCGCATTACCTTCAACAAAACTGATGGCTTACGGAAGGATTTCGATTTGGACATTATTAGTCTCAAGGAGGAAGGAACAGAAAAGGTAAGCAGCTTGTTGGAATGTCATCCTGCTGTGAGCAGTCAGGCAGTTCATGCTTATTTAAAATTAGATCTTTTGAAAAACAATGACAAAAAGCTAATTTGGAAGTACAGTAGCATAGTCCTCCTCTACTCAAATTTCCTATGGTTGGGATAAAAACATTCTGTTCCCAAGATTATTTAGTCTGAAGTTAAAAGAGAGAGGCTAAGACTTCTTCGTTATTGTTTTACAGTGCACATCTTGCATTTGGGGATATTGGTTAGGAATCTGGTGTAGGCAATAATTACCCAAACAGTAATAATTATTTTAACTGCAAACACATTATCTTCTGCTCTTGCCACTTTAACTTAGTGTGGTATGTTTCTCTCTTTTTATACATATGTATATGAATAAAACCTAGACTTATCTTACATGTACTGCTCTTAATGGATGTGACATGAGGGATAGAGGAAAGCAGGTTCTTAGGTAATAGACTCAAAAATAGTTGAGATGCTAAAAATTTTTAGTACTTGGGAAATTAGGTTTGTTCTTTTTCGTGCAAATCCCTAACTACTTATAATAAATTGCAGTGAAATGGTGAGCCTATAGGAGACTAAGTTAGTGGCAATATCCTCATTTGAGAACAGACAGTTCTATATGACACAATTTCATAAATTGACACTGCATGCAAATGAAAGACAAAATTCGCTTTTGACCAGAATAGTCTGGAAAACATGTCAAAGGGGAAAAAAATCTGTGTGAAAAGGTCATATTTTCCTTATTTTCCTTATTTTATCACTTATAAAAGATCCTGAAGATGCAAGGCTGGAGCCCTGTTTTTTCAGGACTCCTTTTGGGAGATCTTCAAGAAACAGGGCTCAGGTGCTCAGAGGATAAAATGCGGAGTGTTTCTTGACTCACAGCAATAATCCAGACTCAAAGACATTTCTGGTTGTGCTTTGCAACAACACATTGTCATGGGGAACATAGTGATCCAGATAGGCCTGGGCACCGTGGACCACAGGGATGGGAGGTGATGAGTGATCATCCTCTGGTCAACTGGACCTTCCATTGGGTCCTTGTCTGCCATAGGAGGTGGGATACAGGAACCATAGACATGCAAAAGCCCTAGTGTCAGTGGCATCCCACAGAGGTGTCAACTGACGACAACTTTGTTCCTTGTGTGCTTGTACTGACTTGGCTCTGGTTGGTATTTACTGATGGGTTAATTGAGACTTTAAACCTAATTGCTCCCACACAGCTCTCCAGACTGGTTTGCTTTTCATTTTTAATGAAGCACTCTGTTTATTTTTCTCTGTACCAAGGCTGCTGGCGAGGTTTCTAATCATTTGTATAAAGTGTGGAAGAAGGTTTGTACACAGACAGGTGAAGCAAAAAACCCTTGGGTTGGGTCGTCAGACTCATCCCTTGGGTTTTGGCAGTGGTTCTCAAATTGCAGTTTAGAGACAACAATCCAGCTGAGACGGTGAACTGCTTGCTATAGCAAAAACAGACATTTTTTCAACTCTTATCCTTCCTGATTCACCTAAGGTTTACCAGCAGAGATAAATTTCCATTTCCAACATGTGCTAGCATGAGCAGTGAGAATTTTTTGAAGCATGCAGTGATTTTTCCCCTCCCACAAAATACATACTGTGCAGGCAATGTTGACTCAAAATTTTGACGAGGGTATTATTAACCCCTTATGGAAAATAATATAGATGATTAAGGGAGTGCTCAGTTATTCATTAATGTGAGGAAACAGGAACTAGCCTTGTTTATGAAGGATCTAAATTGCCTCAGGGATGTCAATCCCCTTTAATTATAAGGTGGATCTAACTGGTGGTCAAGGCACCAAACTAGGAGTCAGGGACCCAGTTAAGACTCTCACAGCTCCACATGTTGATTTCTACTGGAAATACAAACCATGGTTTTCTGTAGTATAACAATTTTCTTCCTGTATAGGGAAGATAACATTTACTACATTTAGGGTGTTTTGTATTCATAAATTAAAAACTAATTTTAATACTAAGAAATATATTTTCTTATATATTCTGCACAGACATTGCTATTTCACACACATACATATACTTTAGAAATGTTTTGTTTTTGTGTTGCTTTGAGAATAATTTTAATGTTACACAGTAGGTTAGCTTAAAGCATCCTGTAGGACTGTTTTCCTTTTCTTACAGAGCACTTAATAACCTTTTTAATCTTCAGTGAATCAGGCTAAGGCACAAAGGATTCCATTTTCCTCATTACTCACAAATAGATCATCCTACCTGACACAGGACTTTATTGAACCAATCTGGTTTTTGACTCTAGGCATATCATGTAATGCTGAATTGACTTAAACCAAATAACAATTGGTTCAGAACACAGGCGTGCTGCACAGGGCCTATGATACCTCTCAGACCTGTCACTAAACTGCAATAAATACGTTGGATTCACCATATTGATGTACTACCTCAGCTTCATTCTCCCAATGCCCTCCTGACCTTTTCCATCCTTCTGACCAAGGTTGACCTGCAGTGTGTTTCCTTTACTGAAGTATAGAGTGGTCTCCTGATGTATTTCACATGCACTGTGACTGTGTGATTCTATGTTCTTCATGGTTGTTCTCCTTTTCTCCACACCAGCAGCTAAAAGCACATCAAGTCAATAAGAGTGAGCAGAACAGCTTTCAATTATCTCAGCTACCTTGGTACAAATTTAAGGACACTGGTTATTTACTATATTCCTAGCATGGGATATTGTAATATTCGGCATTTTTATTCTGAGAATATTTTCCTGATCAGTTTCCTAACTTGACCTGTTTTTGGAAACAAAGGGAATGATTGATAAGTGCTTTGGAAAAAAATAGAAGAATTGCCAGTACTATGTCCATTACATGCTTCTCATTTGGAAAATATGTTAGTGAAAGGCAAAAGCAACGGTACCCAGGGATACAGATCCAAAGATTGTTTGAAAGGATACATTTTCTACCCCAAATCCATACTTAACAGGCACAAAATAATATGCTGGGATCAGTACAAAAGCAAAGGCCTCTCTGCCTCAGTTCTCAAACAACAAAGCAGTCTTGTTTGCATCTGAAATGACTGAGCATCTGATGAGTGATAGAGACCTTCAGTGCCCAGAACATCTCAGCAGGTATTGTTTCAGGTCCACCTGGCAGCTTTGCTGGCCATCTCAGCAGGGAGGATCTGGGAGCTGATCCCTCATGGATAGAGCTGAAACCTGCTGGCAGAGCAGCACGAAAGTGCCTGCTGCATTGCGGATGGATGGTGTTGGCCCCCCAAGTCAACTCTCTGCTGGCTTTCACTAATGTTCAGCACAAGCCCAATGGTTTGGGCCAGCTCTTTGATTGTTATTTTTTTTGTCACACAGCCACGTGCTCTATGAATCCATCCAGTGGCACATTCTCTTAGTGTGAGGAGTTGTTAGTTGCTGTTTTATAATGCCTGCAGTTTACATGTGTTTTCTTTCCAAAATGCAATATATGAAAGATATTTGATGGTGTGGATCATTACAAAAGTCTTGATTAGATTTGAAAAAGTAGTTTCATCATTTCTTTCTCTGTTAACCTAACACCCAAAATTGTAAGAAATTGATTAGCTTGTTCAAGGTTAAAAAAAAATCTTTACAGGCTGTTCAAGTAAACTTTGTGATTGGTCTTTCAAAATGTATGGTTTCTTAGTAACAAATGAGAAGGGAGAAGTAATCAGGCTTTATTCTTTTTGTTTGAGGCTTAACTTGGCAAGACTTTTTTTTTTTTTTTTTTTTTTTTTGTAGCCTCTATAAACTCCAAAGTGCTGATGCAGTGAATTTGCTCTCTCTTGGTTGTGGGTACATCAGTCTTCATACATAAAGTTTTCCTAATTTAAGGGAAACATCGTGATGAATGCTCCTCAAACAACCCTCACACATGTCCTTTCTGTATGACTGCTCAACAGAGGGAGATGAGAAAAGCTGCAGCTTGAGATTGCCACACTCCAATGTCATTTAGGATCCAGTCCTGTGGGATGCTCAGTGCCCTCCGCTGACAATGAAGTCACTTCAATGAACTGAAGTCTCTTTTCCAGGCTAATGAGAAACTGACATTTAATCTCACGTACAAAACCAAACCTGTAGAATAGCAGCCCTCAATGAGAATCTGAACCTTCTTTGCTAGGGAAAACCTCTCTTTGCCTTCAGCAGGAGGAAGGGATCCTTGAGTGACTATCTTACTTCTCTTTCCTCCTTCATCCCTCCTTCTCTTGGGTGGCACTTATCATTGCTCTTCTACTCGAGATGACCAACCTCCCAAATCAACTAATAAAGGGATCACTTCCAAACTTGCTTCAGGAAAAGACAGTGAGATCATCCTAATCTACTGGACGAGGGGCTGATTTGGCTTAAAGTTGCTTAAAGAAGGACTAGTGAACTTTTCTATTGTCAACTGTATAAGTAAGAGTCCTTCTCATGCAAGGACAATGAGACTGCTGAGGACCATAGTGGTGTCAGCAGGTGCAACTAAATCTCGAGGATGACTTATCTATGGCATGTAATCACATTACAGCACCTCATAATTTACCATACAGCAGCTTGTCCAGCAAAAACTAATGCCTGGACATCTGCTAATGCCCATTTCATTACTGTAGAGGCACCTAAGACCTTTTGAGACAATACAAGCAACGATCTTAAAAGACTTTGGAAGGAAAAACTTGACATACTTTAGAACTTAGTTTGTGTTGAGTCAATATTTATCTGAATAAAAACTCATCATAAAGTATAGATCCAAATCCATGGAAATTATAAAGATCTTTCCCTTGAGGCTTTGATGAGGCATTAAATAATGGGGTTCTTTATTATCACTATATTTGAATTAGGAAGCAATCAAAATCCCATTTGCCTGCAGTCACTTGTATTTACTGAGCAAATACTGATCAGTGGGTGAAATGGTATCACCTTGCTATTTCTGTTATATTTTTTAGTCAAGAAATGACAGAGTAATCTTTGCTAAACCTGTTAAAAGCGCAGCAAAAGCAAAAGGCCAGGGGCATCAATCTGCTTGAAAATATTTATCCAATCTTTTAATCTGTTATACTGGAAGAGAGAAGTCTTGCCATATGTTCAACTCTACCATTTACAGAAATAATTAAAAAATAGACATTTGACATTTTTAACAAGAAATCAAGTCAGTTCTACTTCTGCAAAAAGTAGGCCAATACAATGCTATTAACACACCTTCTACTCTTGCAGCTAATTCATTTCAACATGCCCCTGAAGGATTAGTAAATTCTCCTGTGCTAAAAGTTACAGTCAACCATTTATGTTTCTGACTTATTCAGAACTGCAGCTGTTTCACTTCTCTAGCTCTTCACATTGCTAGTGTCCCTTTCTGTAGCAAGCAGGGATAATGTACACTCCCTCGGCCGTGAGCTTTCAAATAAATATTTCATTTCACTCAGCCCATTTGCTGAATGCCCAACAACTACTCAACTGCTTTGTTCTATTTAGATTGGAGTTTGGAACTCATACAGTGGCCTTAACATGACGGATAACAATAAGGATAGATCAACCAACATCACCGATTCTTTGGCTAACCGGACACTTATTGTCACAACCATTCTGGTAAGTCTTATGGCATCATATTGACTTCATGAGCCGTGCTGTAGATTGCAAACATTGTGCTGGTTCTTTGCAGCATTCTTTATCACCTCCACACTGTGTTCATTGCTGTTTTTTGCATTACTAGTTAACATTTTGCTAGCTTCCTAGCAAGTTTTTGGATATAGACTCAGAATTATTATACATAGTCATCTGTCCATAAGAGGCGATTAAAATACCTAGTTGCCAAATAAAGAGTTTCAAGAAAATGTATCTCTAAAATACTGCTTATTTGTGTACTTCAAAGAGGAACTCTACATACTATCCTTCCCAGAATAATTAGTTCTTACTTAAGAAGTAAAAACTTCTTTTCTTTCTTAAAGAAGTTTTTACTTCTTAAGTTAAGAACTAATTAAGTTCTTAATTAGTTCTCTGGTTGTTATTTAGTGCATGTACATGCTTTCTTTTTACTAAAGGTAAAGGGATGTGGAAGAAAGCAGCTGAAAGTAGACAGTCACACTGGGATAAGTCCTTATGATTATGAATAGAAAATTTGAAAGTGGGCATCCACTAGTTGCTATACTCATGCTTCCTTCCTGGCCATTTTTTTATTACTCTGTCTATCTGATTCCTTAGGAGGAGGGAAAATGCTCAAGACTCCTTCTACCCTCATTTTCTATTGCCAGAGGTCTTCTGACACATTAAACTGCAGAAATCTGCTTGCCCAGAACTTTATCTATCAAAAGTCCTATAAAAAGAAAAGCAGCAAAGTATTTTGCACACAAAACCAATCTACCTATGCTGTTCACAATTCTCTCACGTGTGTACCTGCCAAGCCCACAACTATATTACACATTAGAAGATTTTTCAATAACTATTTCTTGAAGAATTGCAAATTTTAAGTTCACCGTGCAATTCTTTTTTTGTGTGTGTTATTTATTCTTCTGCTTCAATATTCTTCCTAGTCCCTTAGGATGGGACAATATAGAGTACTGATTTTTGGATGTGATTTGGGAATTGCTAAGCACTAGTTTAATTAAACCTCATGGGAGCTATGAATGGTCTGTTCCACTGAAATTTAGGGCCTTTATGCTTATCGCTAATTGATTCAATAAATTTGTTAACACACCTAAAACAGCTTTAAACAGACACAGTGAATTACTAGCATGCATATAATTGCAGTACATCAATAAACTATTCACATAATATTCAGAAACTGATATAATCTGAAGCAAACTTCATTTCTATTGCTGTGTGCTTTTTTTTTTTTCTTTTCTTTTTCTTTCCTATAGGAAGATCCCTACGTTATGTATAAGAAATCTGACAAGCCTTTATATGGAAATGACAGATTTGAGGGTTATTGTCTGGATTTACTGAAGGAGCTGTCAAATATTTTAGGCTTCATCTATGAGGTCAAACTAGTTTCTGATGGTAAATATGGAGCCCAGAATGACAAAGGCGAGTGGAATGGGATGGTCAAAGAACTCATAGATCATGTAAGAATGAATCATTCTCTCTTTATTATGCTTTTACCTGTGGTTTTGTTTGAAGCCAGCCAAAATGAAATGCTTACATTAGTTTATGTGTTTTTAGATCCATCAGTGTCTTTTAGTGTCACTTGTCAGAGCAGATCATGTTAGTACAAGTAAAGCCACAGCTCCAGGGTGTTGAGGGGAATCTCCTACCATAGCTGGGTAGCACCGACCCTGCCCACCCCTAGGCTGCAGATTCTGCACCTTCAGCTCCCGATCTCTATCCCATGTTCCAGCATAGGAGCCTTACACCAGACATCCCCTTCATGCTCACAAGTAAACCAGGATATTTTTTCCTCTTCTGAAAATAAAGGATAGGAATTCACATAGTCACTAATACTTGAGCAGTGGTAGATTTTGTCCTACATTTCAGATTTAACATCAAGGTTAGTTTAGTTTTTAATATTCAGGAGTAAAATAAGGAAGAAATAGTCATGTGTTTGCTGAATACAAAAAAGCATGAGTATTCTCCCATTTGTGTTTCCAGAAAGCTGATCTGGCTGTTGCTCCTCTCACTATTACCTATGTAAGAGAGAAAGTAATTGATTTTTCCAAACCCTTCATGACGCTGGGAATCAGTATTTTATATCGGAAGCCCAACGGCACCAACCCTGGTGTTTTCTCTTTTTTAAACCCTCTTTCTCCTGATATTTGGATGTATGTTCTCCTAGCCTGCCTTGGAGTGAGTTGTGTCCTCTTTGTCATTGCAAGGTAAGTTAAAGATGTAGTTTTAGATGCATATAAATTACCTCTCATCCTATAGGTACAGCATGGGCTCTACATAGCAGATAAAGTATGATAATATACTAAGGGTTTTATCCAGTCCTAAAGCATTATGTTCAAGAACTTCATATTTTCATATGAATATAATTTTTATATATCACACTGTGAAGGGATTTTACTGTCCTTAAGGGCTGAATGGAGAAGCAAGTCTGATGAAATGTGTCAGCCTATCTTTGTCAGTATGCAATACTTCTACAGCTGACTACGTGCTGAAAAGCAGCTGATATGGCTTGTATGTAAGCACTTCTTTTCCACTAACTGCCAAAAGGTATGTAATCCAATGTGAACATATTTTTGCTGAAGGATGGAAATTAGCTCAGCTCATTTCTCTTTGAGAACACAAGACCCTGTGCCTAGGAACCAGACTGGGCAGTCTGCAAGGTGATGGATACCCAAGGTGCTCTCCTTGTGCTATCCTGAGGTGCTCACTGCCTGTGAGTAGCAAGTTTCAGGCTAAATCCCTCTTCTAAACAGACTGTGAAGTAAGCGTGTATTCACTGCTTTTCCAAATGAGGCCACAGATCATGGTGTACTCAAAGGTGAGGGGGGGGCAAAAAGTTCCTGAATGAATGGACCACAGTCACACTTCCAGAGTTACATCCTAGACCCTTCACATTTAGGTCTATTTTAAAGCCTCTAGGCACCTGCTATGGTTTCACAGACCAGTTACAAGTCACTTACTGTGGCCTCAGGGGGCATGGAGCACAGTGCAAGAGTCAGGTGCACTAGGATTTTGAAGAAGAGCAAATCAAGAAAGAAATAAGCGAATTTGGAAACCTGAAAGAGGAAATTGGTTTATTTGAGGCACATTTTCTTATATACTCTTTAATAAACCTGGACTCTGCAAGCAAGGCATAGTTATTGTTACTTTCTTCAAGTAGTGCTTTCAGAATTTCATTTCCAATTCTATTTATTTAATCTCATCCTAGTTTTCATTTTTCCCATTTCATAATTTAAAGATTTTTTAATGTTTCACAGAGGTTCATGTTTTGCTTCATTTTAATCAAGATTCCTAATTAAATCTTTCCTCACTGTATATACCACAATGTACTCCACTTTAATGAAGTACATGGGGAAATAGGCTAACAAAGCTTTTATATAATAAAATGTAAGACCTGAACTGCCATATATTGGAATTCTACACATTCACATCACAATAAAGATAATATAGAAGTGATGATACAGCTCTTATTGCTGATGACGACATTCCACTTTAAGGAGTCAGCAATTCCAATGTATACAAACTGCTCACAAAAATGTTATAAAAGAGTAGTAATTTGAGTCATTAACTCTGACAATATAATACATTCTGCATGACTTCCACTTGTGTATGAACCAAATCAGATGAACTCTCCCTCCAATTCGTTGTTTTCTTTTAATCAAGAGATGCAGCCCTGTATAACCTGTATTCATGTTGGCAGTTCTACTGTGAAGGATTTGCCTTGCATATACATTTCTCAATGGTCCACTGAATAACCCTTGGTGCAGGTGCACAACCTAGGCAAATGCTTTGGTCATTTGCTTCTTTCTCTACTGCTGCTAAAGGTAAGCTGCTGTGATGCCCAGAAATCTATGGGATTTGCTTTTTCCACTAAATTGCTGGGACAAAAGAAAGACGGAGCAGGTTAGAAGAGTAGAGACTATGAGTTAACTTAATAGTTTGGGATCTAGGTAGAAGAGAGTTTATACATCCCTAGCAGCTTTGGGACAATTAGTTATAAATTTCCACAAGCTCCCAATACCATAAATAATGACTCGTACTGTACTCAAATCATGATCTCATTCATGACTAATATTAACTCTCCTTGACTGTGACAGATTGACTCTTCTGCACTTCTGTGCCAAGACTAAAAACATCACACTGTCCCCTAATTCTCAGAAAAAGCAATAGGGAAAGCAAAGCCCAAGTTACTCACTGCCCTTCTATTCTTTTTTAAAAAATGGCATCAAGTCTGGAAAAATAAACAAACATCAGGGTCCTCCGTCTGCTTGCAGAGCTGCCTACACTCAGACATATGGCCAAGAACAAACAGAAGAGAAATGCACAGTGCTCACTAATCATAAGCTGTGCAACCTGTTTGCTTCTCTCCCTCGGCTGTTTAATACTGCTCCAAATCACAGCATAGCCTTTTGGTAAATCCATGTGTTGTCCTATGGAACTATGTTATCTTTCATTTCCTAAACCTTTCTAAACAACAGTAGTTCCGTGAGCAGCATAACTAATGAAGCCTGATTTCCTTGCAGATTTGTGTGTTGTGGTGGACTGCGATCACCAGTTGAAGTCTGTTTTTTGTTTGTTTGTTTTTCCTCTGCAGCTGAAGGATTTATATATCTTTCCCATGTGGATTATCCAATATGCAGCAAGCTGTGAGCTTATCCTGCAGCTTCTCTCTTAGTGGGCTCTGCAACTACACTTCTTCATAGAACTTGCAGGAGTATAATAACCCTTGAGGCTTATACCTATTTGTCAAATCTGGCTGAAATCAGCTGAAGAGCTTAAACGTTATTAGAGGTATAGACTCCCCCACACTCATAATAACATAGCACAAAACCCAACAGGTAACAGCTTAAATATAGAAAGCTTGTGTATAATTTTGTTAAGTTACCACCTTTAGGAAAAGAGAAGAGAAATGCATTAGTTTAGCAAAACAATTAGTATATTTTCCAGTATGTTTCATTTTTCTTGACATAATTGTTTTTTTGGAAATGATGTCTAATTGGATAGCAACTCTTCAGGCTGAAAGAATATACAAAACTGTGTTCACAAGTCATTTTAATTTAATCCTGACTTTATACATTTTAATTTAGTCATGAAATTAAGACATTCTTAATGCCACATCCAGACCTGTTCATGTCTCCAGATCTATCCTGATTTCTGCAGAATTTGACAAATGTTTTGGAAAATATTGGCTAGATTTTAAGAGTCTGTTTGTTAGCTGGAAGTGAAACTCAGGAAATAACCACATTTTAACCCTGTTTAATAAATTAAATAGTTAATATCACTTTGAGACCAGTTCACAGAAGACAAATACCTAAGAATAACTTACATGGACCAGGCTAATTTTCCTGTTATTTCTTCTGATTTTTCAGCAGCTGAATCATTCCTTGTTCGCCTTTGAGCCTTATGTAGCTCTCTCATGTTTACATTAATTTTTAAGCTCAAGCAAGTCAGTTTTCTCACTGCTGAGTTACAGCCTGACAAAGCTCTTTTCCCAAGCGTACTGGTAGCAAATAAAAAAGCTGTATTCTGCTGAAAGTTTCTCTTTATTGCTACTGTCATATCAGCTATGCATTTGTTGCTGGTAGAGCTGCTGGTAGCAGAGGCAGAAGTTAGTGGCACAGTGTAGACAGTGCCACACAGTCTTCTTAACAAGGTATGCAGTTGATCTTGAGCTTCTGAACCCTCAGCAGAACTAATGCATATGCCCTGAAATATAGGGAAAAACAGCTAGAAAACAGTCAGATAGAGCAGTGAAATAGAGCAGAATCATAATCCGAGCCCCTTTTTGTAGCTCTGTACGGAATAGAGACACAAGGAGAAAATATACTTTCATTTTAAGGTGATAAAATGCCCTAGGATCTCATTAAAATATATATTCAGTGCTTTAAAAATCTTCCCAGTCTGGCAGAGTTTGCTGCCTGAATTTCACTGTCATTTTCTAATGACTGCTATTCTGCTGTTTCAGTGATGGACACATTTGTGTCTGAATGTGGTTGTTGTCTTAAATGACGTGAGCCATCTTGCGCCTGGGCTTCTCAGGCAGATCACATGTACTTAATGGTTTGTGCATCCTATAGCTATCTCATAGTAATAGTCTAACACTCATCATTTGGCATTTTCACTTTTACCACTGTTGGAAGTTCAGGCAGTGGAACTATTTTAATTTTGGCTTTTTTGTTAAAGGTGATTTTCCCTAAGTGTGAGCAAACCCAGTTAGCAGTGATCTCATTACTCCAGAATAGTGTCTTTCATGATTTGAGCCCAGTTTGAAAGAGTTTCTGAAACATATAACACAGCTAATTTTTTTTCCCCAACTGATTCATTCAGAATGGTCGTATCTTGAATTTGAAAACTACTTCTTCTGTTGCAATTTTTAAAACACTGTTGTACTAGTAATGATAACATTGCTCAAGTAATGGCATCCTAAGCTACATACTGTTTCAATTAGTGGATTCATTACTAGCAGAAATCACTATTTC
The DNA here is from genome assembly GCA_032353885.1 of Nothura maculosa. NCBI lineage: Eukaryota > Metazoa > Chordata > Aves > Tinamiformes > Tinamidae > Nothura > Nothura maculosa. The sequence continues at coordinate 667,302 of JAUBOD010000279.1, read as the reverse complement.
AGTTTAGCAAGGCACTCTGCTTGCAACCATGCATAAATTCAATGCTTAATTATATTGTTGAAACAGTAATTAAAATGTATTGGCATGACATTGTCGATTAAAGTCATATTCATAAACTTCCTGAGAAAGCATGTGACACACCATGCAGCAGCAAGAAGCAACAGCAGGCAAGGTACCTTGGGGAGAAACAGTCTTTAAATTAATTCTACCAAGGATTTTGCAACCAGAAGGGATATATTTTGCATTTGCAGAAAGACACATAGGGAGCAGCGAGCAGCCCACCCTGATACCTGTGTGTTTGTTTATTGTGGAGGATTATAATTAAAGAGCAATAGGACTAAGGAAGTGTGCTAGCATCGAGAGTGTGAAAACCACTTTTGACATCGCAGTCCTGCTCCACAGCTTGCATAAAGCTGCTGCTAGACGTTCCATGGACAGCCTTTCAGCCGAGGTTTTCTTTTTTCCTATTTCCTTCATTAACCTCCTCATTTTGTGCGTTGCTCAGCAGGTTTGCTGGCACTGCGTGTACTCTATTTGATGTTCACAGGCTGTTTCTGTTAACTGCCACAGGTTTACACCATATGAGTGGTATAACCCCCACCCGTGCAACCCAGACTCAGATGTGGTGGAAAACAATTTTACTTTACTTAATAGTTTCTGGTTTGGAGTTGGAGCTCTCATGCAGCAAGGTACACCGGTTACACTTCGTTATTGCACACGTCCCACAGTCTGCTCAAGGGCTTCTGTGCTGGTAAACTCCATCTCTGTTACTACAACATATACTGTAAAACCTGATCTCAGAAATCACAAAGTAAAGGAAAGGAAGAAAGCTGCAAAGCACTGGAACTGGGAGAAGGCAGATGAAGGGAACCTGTTAAAACCCAGAATAGTGCTAGAGTAGGAAGAAGAAGGGAAAACATATGAGAGATAGGAAAGTCGATTTGGGAGTTTCCAGATCAATAAAACTTCTAGAAATATACTGCAGAAATATAAAACAGCAGCATGAAGAATATAAAGCTATTTTTGTTGAAGTTCAGTTAATAAGTGGTTTGGCAATAGGAAAATATCTTCCATTTGGGCTTCATGCCAGTGGAAAAAATAACAGCCTTAACTACTCTAGAAAATCAGTTTAATAGACAAATCAAAGGATGATATTTCTTCAGAAGCATTGCGAATTTGCTGGCACTTGTCAAACACTCTGTTTAAAAACAAAACCAAATTTTTTTTTAATGGCTTCTCTGCAGGTATGAATTCCACCATCTTGCAAACGCATCCAACCTTAGAAGCATTAACTTACCACAGTAACAAGTCCCAGTTGCTGATGATTTTGGAAACTGCTGATGTTGTACTTACTTGAGAAGGAAGGTCAGGGAAGCTCACTCTGTGAGAAGTCAAGCAGATATATATACGAGCTGCACATGGTTATGGCAACTATGTCCTAAGGTTTCCCATTAAATTGCTATGTACTAAAACCAGGGCCTGCTGAGGGGGGTGAAAATATTTTCTGACAAACCTTTCAAGTTGAATCAAAGCTTAACAAAAACATCACCCCACAACAACAAAAGGCAATCTGGAGGAAAGTCCAACAGTATCTCTGTATAACATTCCCAGATATTTAAGAAAGGAATTTAAAATCATGTCTACATCCTTCCAGGTATAGTTTATTCTTCCACTCTTTATCAGATATGAATAGCAGTAAAAGAAACATTAGAAGGAGTTTTCCTAGATACAGTAGAGAATAAATTTTGTATTGTAAATAGTGCAACACATGCACTTGCTTTTATTGGTGCACTAAGATAGGATATAAAGTCTCCACATAGAAATGACATTGAATGAGATGGGGGAAGAAAAAGGTGTTTGTTTTGTTACTTGGGATTTGGGGAAAGTTCTTCTTGCAATATATCAGTAAAAAACAGGCTGAGGTTTTACAGTATCAGGCAGGTGTGTGTATATAACTGTGACTACCCTGTGTGTGAAAGTCTCCCAGGATTTTGTGTTTTAACCTACTGCCTTTTTTTGGAGTTTACCATCATCCACAGCAAACTGTGGGATGTAGTGTCTGCTCGTTACCACTACCTTGGGTACATGACAGTCAGCCCCAACCAGACTCTGCTTGTCTTTCAAGAAGTTTTAAAAAAAAAGTAAGAAAGAAAGAAAGAAAAAACATTTGTAAGGCAACACAAATGTTTCCATGTACAACCTTGTGGTGCGTGTGATTGTAAGTGCATAATCATAAACATGTGGAGTTTGAACATGAGATGAATGGTGGTGAAACCCTGCATCTATTGTTACACTCTTTCTTGTTGACAGCAGCTGCTTGTTATGCTTGATTGGAAGCCATTCGGTTATTAAATTTTAAAATGTGATGATCAGACTTTCTCTTTTCTACAGAGCGTGAGCAAAGTCTGGATCAGGATTGGCTGTCATGTCTGCCATAAAAAGGCACTAGAGAGACTTCAGCAAGTATTGTCTCTGACCATGAACCTTGCTAGTAACTTTTCCCCTTTTTTTCTTTATCCTGAAAGTCTCTAATGTATTATGCATACTTATAAAGCATCCAAATAGGGTATATATTTCATCAAATGCATGCAAAGAAACTATTGTATAATTCACAGTCCCAGCTCGGGCAATGGATGAAGTACCCAGTGCAGGAGAGGACTTAGGGTGAAGTCAGGAAAAAATCAACATTTACTAATACATGTGCTGGAATTAGGGCCCACAAAATTATGAACAGTGAAATAATCATGGGATTTATCAAAAGCAATTCTAGACTCACTAAAGTCAAAAGGAAGCAAGTAGGGTTCAGCACTTCCAAAAAGCAAAACAATAGCTTACTGTATAATTAATAGATTATGGTGCTTTAAGCTTAACTTTTTTTCACAATAATTTTTTGTTAAAGAAAATCACAGTAGGTCTGGAGCCTTTCCTAGTAAATTCAGTAAATGAGGCTTCTCTGTCTACTCTCATGTATGGCTGCAAGCTTGTGCTGGCAGATTTTGTGGTGGCTTTCTAAAATTTCTGTGGTGTAGCTGGCTATTAGGCATTAGTTGGCTGTATACATCAAAGTTAGGTATTGCATCAATGTCAGAGTGCAGAATTTATATTCCTGTGGCTTTCTAAGCTTTCAGAAAAAAACACTTTCCAGAGGACTTGAAGCAGCAGACCTAGAAGTCGGCTTTTGCAGGTCAATGCCAGCTTAAAAACAAACATACACCCTCTTTTCCCAAAAATAGCAATAAAAATACTCTGGTGTCGTTGTTTTAAAAATAATCTAATCTAAAAAGCAAGAAAAGAACAACAGACTATAAGCATGAATTCAAACCAAGCTTAAGCTCTTGAAATGGGTAGATTCAGACTCTAAAAATTTAAGTGAAAATCTTTGCTTTTAGATTGCTTGGCAGGACAGCAATATGGCTGCATAGGGCTGCACAGGGTTGCACAAGCAGAGCATCTGCTCTCACAGTTCGGAAACTCTGTCAGCCTATTCCAAGCCTTGGGCTATGATTAGCACTGACCTTTATGAAACATGTCTTTATATTCATAAAAAACTAAAGTAAATCTGTTTTCCTGCTGCTTGGAAAGTTCTTACCTTTCCATTCTTTGCCCCAGAAGCCATATTCAGAGGTTTTGCAAAATCTTAAGCAATTCTCTTTAACATATTCAGACTTCTTACATGTTTAAATTTCTTACAGAAATCATTAAATAGTTGTGGAGAGATAATATGTCAAGAAAATTTTCCAGTATTAGGAATATGTTTATTAAATCAAAAGATTACCTGCTGATATCTCCATTTACAAGCACTTAAGTGCTTTCTTAAGTCTGTCTTTGTCAACAAAATAATTATGCAAGTGCTTAACTTGGAAGTCAAGTGTATATCAAAGTGTTTTGCAGAACTGGAACCTTAAATCCCACATAATGAACTAAGATCATGATTCATTGGAGTGGCTCCTAGATAGACTGACATAAAACTTGGGTCAAATTGAAAATAGAGGTACATATGTTGTTTAAATTCCGAGCTATTTACAAGCCATTTTTTTAGTGTGCTTAATATCTGAGCTTTGGTCATGATGTTTGTGGGGTTTTATGGCAATTGCAGATCACCTTGACATTTGTCTGTCAGATCTGCTAAAAACCTTTCAGCAAAAACTAGAATGCTAAATGTACCATTCAAAGCATTAAATAGCTATATAGATACCCAAAGGATACTTCTATTCACCATCTGAGTTTTAAAATGTAAACCAGCGTTTGTAAGAAGACATATTTTGGGATTTATCCCCAGGTTCATACTGTCCCATTAAATACACTGGAACCATATTGTTTGCCTTGTTTCTACTTATGCAGGTGGATAAAAAAAAACAGGGCAGGTTTCTCTCAAAAGACATTTCACCTAGGTTGCTTGTATGTGAAATAGTATTCTGCTAAAGATTTTTTGTTAAAAAAAATGATGATAGTACCTGTAAAAAGGAATTATGGAAACAGATAATTGTCTAGTATTGCTTCCTAAGCATGTAAGAGGTGAATGTCTGAAAAAGCATTAGCCCAGAGATGTAAAAAGGTTAAGATCTAAGGATAATTCCATTTGTCATGTGTCATGGAATACACCCCATTCATAGTGCATTACCATTATAAATGTTTGTCATGCATCTATGTGATTATTGCGAAACCATTTTCTTATTCTCTGGCTTATAAAAGCATTCTATGCCTAAAAATAGCCTGTGGTATCAGAACCAAGTATCTTTCAGCATCATTTTAATAAGATTGTTCTGATGATATTGTAACAGGATCAGAGCTGATGCCCAAAGCTCTTTCCACAAGAATAGTTGGAGGAATATGGTGGTTTTTCACCTTAATCATAATCTCATCCTATACTGCCAACTTGGCCGCTTTCCTGACCGTGGAGAGGATGGAATCCCCCATTGACTCAGCAGACGATTTGGCAAAGCAAACCAAGATAGAATATGGAGCTGTTAGAGATGGATCAACGATGACCTTCTTCAAGGTAAGATGGTACTGGCCGGCTTTGTGCTCTTGGACTTGTCGCCTCCCAGTGAGCGGTTGTGAGACCAAATAACAATCTTTGAAAGGATTAGTGTAGTAAGTGAATAGGTCACTGCCCCAGTCTATAGAGAGTCCTTAGGGACTCATGTGAAAGAGATGAGGGAGATGGGATTAGTCTAGAGAAGAGGAGGCTCAGGGAAGACCTTATCACTCTCTACAACTACCTGAAAGGAGTTCAGTGAGACAGGAATCCATCTCTTCTCCAAAATCCCTACAGAGAGGACAAATGGAAAAAGCCAGGGAATGGTTCAGGTTAGATATTAAGAAAAAAATTCTAAACAGAGAGAGTGGTGAAGCATTGGAAGAGGCTGCTCTGGGAAGTGATGGAGTTACCGTTCCTAGTGTTCAAGAAATGTGTAGATGAGGCACTTAGGGATGTGATTTAATGGGCATGACAGTGGTGGATCAAGTTGGTCTTGATAATCTTGAATGTCTTTTCCAACCATGATGACTCTGTGATGCTATGATTTTCCCCTAAGATGGAACAGAAAACAATCTGGTACTGTGCTAGTGAAGTCCTTGGAAGTTGCCTTCCCTAACCATGGAGGGCTTCAGAAGCAGCTGCAGCCTAAATTTTGAGAGTGCACCACCCAAATAAGGGGATTTAAGAGCTCCAAATCAGTGCATCCCCATGTTAATTTGCCCTCTAGTGCAAAGATCCCTTCAGAGTGAGGGTTAAACTGTTTTTGCCTTTGCTTAAAGGGGAAAACTCATGCTTTCAACGGGAGAATCTGCAGGTAACCAGGGCATGTTCAGAACATAAAAGGACTTGGGGATGTTCTTCTCTAGGTTGTTTCTCAGGGCAGAATTTCAGCTTCTTAAAAGCAGCTGGCTCGGCTCAGATCACCTCTGAGGATAATGTTTACACTGAAAAGAAAACCTGCATGCAGTCAAAAGACAAGTTTGTCTTTAAAAAATACTATATGGTCAAAATTATAAATATTGTTAGTATTAATATATAGGCCACATACACACATAACCACATCTGTATGTGAAGGAACATTTTCTAATTAATAGCTTTATTAATAGTTGCATTCTTTTTTGCAAAGAATGGCTTACTCTCAAAACATGTGAATGCACAAGCCAACAAGCTACAAATATAGGATGTATACACACACACACATGAAAAAAAACCCTGTGACAATTAGAATTAATTAGCAGCTACATTGGTAATCTCAGCAGGGAAGTTAAGCACCAAATGGACCAGGGTAGAACTTTTCATTGTAGTATCTTAGAACTGTGATTATAGAGAGCCAGCTATGCAGTGCTTTTGAGGAAGATGAGGCATCCTGGTGAAGCAGTACATGAGGCAAGATAAAATAACACTCCTGCGCATGTGTGCGTAAATGAGCAATTTCATCTTCTAGTACTTACAGTCTGACACCTCAAACAGATTCTTCACAAAACACATGAGATGCCTAGGAGCTGCTGCTTCTGCCTGGTCCCCCCGTCCCTGCACCAGCCACCACCAACCCTTGTGTTTTCACATAGGGTAAAGTGCTTCTACATGCGCACTCAAAGAAAAGATTTGGAGTAAAGTATCTGGGTCATCTCTTATAAGTAGTAATGTTCATCAAAGACATTTCAATAATTTAATAAAGCTGGTAGTGGGCTATCCCTGATGGAACTGTCAAGGGTGACCTTCCCATGTAATGCCCCCCTGTGGCTGGATAGAAATGTTTCTGTGCTGAAAGCAAAGCATAAAATAGTTTTTTCTACAGACCCTCATTAGAGTCAGCTTTTGAAATGATGAGATGACAATATGCTAGGAAAGCTATCTTGAGATATTTCTAGAAACTGGATGAAACAAGTGCAGTATTTTAATACAGAATATTTAATGGAGAAGGAAGTAGCGTGTGCTGCCTCCTGACAGGTCCTTGGAAAATCCTTTAATTTGATATTTCTTCATGGACCAAAGATTGTCATCAGGATTTCTCTGCCAAAGGCCAAATCTGTAACAAAAATAAATCTTCAAAATCTGTTGTTTCCATGATCTGCCAGAGGAAAAAACTCATAATTTAAGCATGAGGAAGTCAGAATATGTTTCTAAAGCTGTTTCCAGCTTTGCACTGATTTTTTTGCACCAAAGATACTTTGAAGTTAAAATTTGCAAGCTTAAAAGACTGAGAGCCTGAGCCTTTTAAAATTAAAATAATAATTCAGATAAATTTATTAAATAGTTATATGCTATCCACACCAACTTACTTGTGTCTCTAATGCATGTGTACAATAACACAAGAGAAAGGACCTTAGTTTTTGAACGGGATAGAGATGGATTAGATGGAAGAGTGAAAGTGACATAATGAAAGACACATGAAAAATACAATTTATCATACTTGCAAACCAGCAGGCCATGTACAATACTACATAAAAGTCTTTTTATATTGCATACACAATTCAATGTTCTCAAGACTAGGATTTATTTGTGCTGATTATCATACCCCCCAAAACTTCAAAGAAATCAGAGTCAAATCTTTGAACAACAAATACAATAGAAGACTAGAAAATAAAATGTGTCATATATTTGCCTCCTCCATGTCCAGAAAGTACTATGTACTTATTCATTTAAATAATCAAATACAGACACACAGATCACTGTAAGAAGTGGAGGATATAAAACCAAGTACTTCTTAGGAAATTCAGGAATAAGGGAGCATCCCCTTGCTGAGGCATCCTCCCTGTTATGCCACTGAGATTAACAGTCTGGAGGAGCTAAACTGGGGAAAAGGAGCGTTTCCTGCTGCCGTGGCCATGGCCAGCTGCTCTGATGAAAGAGCAGGAGTCCCAGGTCCTGCCTTGTGGCAATGCTGATGTGATGGGGAATGAGGAGATGGAAGAGTCAGGGAGGCAAAGTGAAACAGCAGTGAAAATGCCTTGTAGGTGTTTAGTGCAACTGATTGCACAGATGAAAGGTCATTTTTTAAAGTGCTTCCCATATTCCATGATTTGATTTATCTGAGAGCTACTCCTACTATTTAAAACAAGAAATGCCGAGAGAAACAACAGACTTTTTCAGACCAGTACTTTTTTAAGGCAGAACCACTACATTCTGGAGTTCATCGCTATGTCGAGAAGAATGACAGAGTGGCTGTCATGTAGGACGTGAGATGCAGCAACTAGATAGCTCTGATTTTCAGGTCTATGAGACGCATATGGCAAGAGGATTTATGAAGACATCAAGTGCAGAAAATGATTCTAGGAAGAAGCTGACTTTAAAGACATTCAGGCTAGATGTTTGTTTTTAAAATTGCAAGAGGAAGCCCCTGAAAGGTATTATTGCAAAGATACCTGTTAGATGGGATATACATCACGAACTATACAAAAACAATAAAAGACACACCACCTCTCACCAAACTAATTTGCATTTATTCTAGTTCACATCATTCTTTTTATTTAGTCTTATTTATAATGCCTATGCTAACTTATATTTTTCAGTAATTTTGAATGCCTTAATTCTAGTAACCATAGTAAGTAACATATTCCCAGGGAAAACATATATATATATTTGTATGTGTGTGTGTATTGCTAAAGATGTAATATTTTCAAGACAAGTTCTGCAGTAACTATGCCTTCTAGCCAGGTGGCAGTGGGAATAGAATCAAAAGCAACTGAAATTATTTGTGAAAGCAAATGGAGTCCTGATTTTGAGACAATGCCAGAGTTAGTTTCCCCCATATATGCAAATCTCAGAGTTGCTCACCTGGCAGATCTGGTCAGGTGAACACCCCAAAAATATGTGCACAATTGGGCAAAATCTAATTGAAGGCAAATTCTTTGATACCCATAGATTCTGATGCCCGTATTTTCCCATGGTGTTGGCCATCTCTGTTTTCAACATGCCCATAAGTCTTCCATTGCTTTCTCGCCCAAAAAGCAGCTTTTCTACACACAAATTTCCAGCGGAATCAGTGAGATCACAAAGGTCAGAATTTAGCATAACATCTATTCTGAAAAAAATAGGAGTTGACAAGTCAAGAAGTTAGACTTTTCTTTCAAACTCAACTGAATAAGGAACACCTCCTTCCAGTAAATCCAATGTCAGATGCAACTTACTACATAAATTTATCATCAATTTAAAAAAATAAATAAACAAAAAAAACCTAGCTTAAAAATTCAGTGGTAACCTGTGGCTTAACAAACTTAGATAAAATTCAGGAGAAACTCATTTAGATACTGAATCACCTCTCACAATATCTCAGATATTGAATTCACAGGTAAAGTATATTGTCATTTAAAACTTAAAGAACCAGAAAATCAGTTTCCCTGAGGGATCCCACAGGGACTCGTGTTTAGTATGGTTTCCACATAGTGAGCCTAAAATTGCTATGATGGCTGTAAACTAAAGATAGATCTGTGAAGGAAGTGAGATTATTTTGTCCCAGATCAGGACAGCATAATTGATTGGAGGACCATGGTCTCATATGCGCACCAAGAAGTCAGTTTTTTTATGCCCAGCTCTTGCTAGACCACCACTAGAGCAGTTCAATACCAGTTGGCTGTTCATGAAACCTTCATGAAACCACTCGTATTAATCATTTCTGATGATCCCATTTTCTGTAGGTCTAACTTGACATTTAAATCTGAAGTAAAACTGTGTGCTTAATTTTTCTTGACAGTATGCAAGGAAGAAAAAGGTTTAAACTTGTTGGTGCTGTGCATCGCTCAGCATCTTTGTAGCCTTGTAGAGATTTCTCAGGAATAGGTTCAGTTTTAATTTTCTTATCCTCCAATGAAGGTAGAGTGGGACTGCCGTTCCCTGTAGGGGTCCAGAGATGGGGAGGAAGGGATGTTCAATATTGCATGGTGGTGGCTGAGGCTTCCCTAGGCACTGGCCATTAGTGCTGGCCACACACTAACTCCTGCTGAAGTCAGGGCCATAAAATTCCTCCCCCCTCAAATTCCATGGAAGAAGGATTAGGTCCTTAAGTCTGATTGCAGGAGAAAGCTGTAAACGGAAGTTTGCTAAGAAGCCACTTTGTCTTCCTTTCTCAAGCTTTATCCTTCAAGTACTTGACTCCCAGGCAAATGATATCCTAGGCAAATGATACCCATACAAAAAGCAGTTTATTCATTGCTGGGCTTTTGGAATCATGCGTTTGCCCTGAAAGGCAGGAGCTGCTGAGTACAACAGGATCCAACTGTACTAATTTAGCTGGGTTATGTGTAGTCATTTGCTATAATCCATGTAACAGTATTAGCCCAAAAAACTTCAAAGTACTTCACAGTCATGCCAGTAATGAAGTTCCTGGCACCACAGAGAATGCAGGAAAAGACGGTCCTCAGCACAAAGCACAGCAAGAGGGGAGAACTGCTGTGGGAAGGAAAGCCCTCTTGCCAGCTCCCTTTCATTCAAGAGATGCTACAGACACCATTCACAACGGGCTGAGGAATATATTGCTAGTGTAATCTAGGCTCTGGAGTGATTCTATGTCCTCATTTTCCCTTCTTAGAAATCCAAAATATCAACATACGAGAAGATGTGGGCGTTCATGAGCAGCCGGCAGCAGACAGCACTGGTGAAGAACAACGATGAGGGAATCCAGCGTGTGCTTACGACAGACTACGCGCTGCTAATGGAGTCAACCAGCATAGAGTACGTGACGCAAAGAAACTGCAATCTCACGCAGATCGGGGGACTCATCGATTCAAAAGGCTATGGTGTGGGAACCCCTATTGGTAAGATGCTTTGAATCATTCCTCAATCTTTCAGAGCAGTTTCTTATCAAAGTAGGAACCTCATTTTAGGCAAAACAGCTCTACTTACCTCAGGCAGCCCCCTTCATTTGCAAGCAATCTCTTTAAACAAGAGGGAGAATTATAGTGCAGGCTAGTGCAGAAAGAAGTCAAGTGAGTTGCTTGCCTTCTGGAACATCCCAGTCCAAACAGATTGGTTTTCTTTCTGTGCTACTTGACATACAAGGTCTTCTAGTGAAATTCAGTTGAGTTTGAGAAGTCAAGTAGTGTCCCAGGGAAAATGGAAGTTGGCAAAACTAATATGCCCAACATGCATCTCAACAAAAGTTGTATTTGAGTTAAGTAGAGTCTTAAGTTTCCCTGCGACTGTGAACACTTTCCAGTAGATTATTTTTAGCATAGCCAGTGTCTTTTTCAACACTTTACTAATTCTTTACAATTAGAATGTCTTTTCTTGTTTTTGTTTTTTTTTCTGACATTGTAGATAGGTTCTTCTAACTAGCCAGAGCTTTTCTTTGTTTAGTATTCTTCTCCATACTGCTCACATACACACTTACTATGCCACAACCTTCCCTCACTTAATAACTGTGGAATTCTTCTGGTTTCAGGGGAATTAACTGGTGTTTACACAGATATAACAGATGAAGAGTCTGATCAATCATTTGCTCTGTAGACCAGATCTAAATAAGAGAGGAAGAACACCACTGTGATTCTTTATGCTACTGAGTACGCTAGACTTGCTGTCATGCAGATGATATTTTAAAAATATTTTTTCACTACCTGTATGAAAACAACCTTCTGTCTCTGAGGAAAATGCTATGAAAGCCAACATCTCCCTATATAAAACAAACAAATGGCAAGAATTTCAATGCACTTATAAAGCTGCCACACTTTAAAACAAGAACAATGAAGAAATAATTGGAACAGATGGTAATCCTCAGAGAGAGTGCATACATTGGAAATACAGCTGTGAGATATATTTATAAGATGTTTCTTGTATGATAAATATGCCTTTTTTTTCTTAAGGAATACCAACTAAATTCAGGGAAATAGATATTTCCAAACCCTTCGGAATAAATCATTTCAGTGACATCAGTCATCTTACATTTTTTCAAGGTTAACTCTGTAAGCAACATAAGCTAACCAAAACCTTGCCACTATTCATGTGGGCCCCGAGGCTGTGTTGTTCCCTGGTAGTGTTTAAGAGTATTACAATGCAGAATTTACATGGAAAAAAATAAAGAGAGAAACTTGTCTGAGATTCTTAAAACCAAAGTTTCAGCAGGTATTTAACTACTCTGCATTTATTCCTTCAGGGGAATGCACAACTGGCTATCTTGCAGTAGCAAAATGTATGCCTCTCACTCCAAAATATCTGGTAAATGAGCTAAATAAAATCACCACTTAGCACCCAGAAAAACAGGAAGGAGATTTTTTTAGAAGTTCTTCTATGAATAGAGAAAACTTATCACTTTATTTGTCTAAGCAACCTCTGCCAATTAAAAGACTCACTGTGCTGAAGTAGAATGAACAGAGTATAGGTGTTTCAACAAACATTGTGTTTATTATTTCTGTTTGTTATTCAGCCCATGGGTCACAAAATGAAGTCCTGCTGAAGTTTTGCATTAGATAATTGGCAAAGAATTCTGTTGTTGAAAAAATCTGTAGTCATGCTTGGTCATGTGCTTGTTGCACTCTGAAAATACTCTGAAAGTGAAAGCTGTAAAAGAGGCACCTCAAAGTAAAATCTTTGCAAAAGGTCACCCTGGGAGGAATCCAGACAAAGAAATTAGTGTTATTATAGGTGTCAAGACAGATATTACTTTCTACGATCACTTACAGTGCTGATGCAAGTAATTGTAACACTAATGCCACTACCCTTTTCTTGGGAGACTGCTAGGAAAGTGGATAGATATATTTCTTGGCCTGAGTAGTAGACTGTTAATAGCCCAGAGGTCATAAATGATGTATGGAATATGCAAAGAGGTGTTAAGATGGATTTGTGTGTAGTTTTAGTGCTCACCCATGAAATATTGCCAATCCAATGCTCCAGGCACACTTGACAAACTTTAAAAATATCTATGGAAATACAGATGTACCTGTTACTCTCAAGACGAATTGGGATAATCCTGCTGGCAACATAAACATCTCAAGAAAGAATGAACATCCCAATAAATCCTGCTCCCTGACTCAGGCTGCTTCACTTTTCTTAATAACGATGTCCTTCCAGACAAAGGAGGATACATGGGTCCTATAGTCTAACAAAATCTAGCTATCAGGAGGACAAGCCTCTCCTACAGTGGAAACAATTCTGCTTTTTCCTTCTAAGAGGCTTTGCCATTTTCAGTGGTAGTAATTCAAAGACAATTTTTAAACTTTCTGTTTTTTTTCTATTGTGTTTGGTTTTGCATCATTCACAGAAATCATCTATTCTTGCAGCAGGCATATTTTCCTTTGAAAGTTGGCTACGTAAAGCAGTGACTGCTGATTGCTGACTTCCCAGATGGACTTTTTATAATCTCACACATGTCTCTTGGCATCTGTGGTCACAGCATGTCCTAATACTGGCAGTAGGATATTCTGAAAAATAGCTGCATGTTGATGTGACAAATGAAGAAGGGGAATGTTTTCCACATTGCTTCTCCTCAGACAATGCTGCAGGCTGAGGAAATAGAAAGCACAGAGGGAGACTTGTGTTCATGGTGCAATTATTTTTAATAGTGTCCTGCACAGACACATAAGAAAGACGAATGAAGCTGTAAGGCCGAATTTCAAAGGCTATTTAGATGCATAAAGATACAAAAGTGGCCCTTAGGAGAATTCCCTAAGTGTCTGCATCTCTGCATCAAGTTATCACTGAAACTCTAGCCCACACTCTGCCTTAAAGCTTGTTTACCTTGAACAAACTGAGAATTGCCACGACAATTGTGGCAATTTGTGACAAAATGTGACTTGGTGGAATTACAGCTGAAGAAAGTGGTCTTGTTAATGTGCTAAAGCAGAGGAAGGTAGTTAGCTACAGAGAAAGGATTGGCCACAATGGAGGCATTGCAGTCTGGATATTAAAACCTTCAACCACAGAAAACCCAGCGTGGCAGGGCCTGGGAACACATACACCTAGTGTCCTAAGGCCTTTCTCCCAACTCTCTCCTGCTTGCTATCCTAAAATATTTGTCCAGTAAAGAAATGTATCTATCTCTCACAATCCCAGAAACAACTTCCACTTGCAAATTATAATCATCAAAAATATTGCTATCATCAGCTTCCAAGCACCATGGCAAAAGCTAATTGGTAGCAATCTCCTTTTGCCGTGCACAACTCCAGAACAGGATGAGGAGTGAAGCCTCTGCCCTGTTCTCCTGCAGGGATCCAACCTTGGGCTTCTGCAAAAGCTATTTACTGAACTGAACCGTAGGCAGCAGAAATTTTGGAAGGGGGCAGACAGAAAAGATCACGAGGCAAACTTCAACAGATTGAACTGACCAGCCTTGACCCTATCATTTGCCCGATGCTGTACAGGCCCATTAATACTGTTCAGCCTGAAGATGCATCACTCAGCAAGCTATTGATTTATTTTTTTTTTTAAAAAAAAGGGAAAAGAGAGAGAGCAAGAGAAATAGTTACTCTTTTCAGCTTACAATGCCAATGTTACTGCAGGGCACACACATACACATGCACAAAACAGACCAGGCGAGCTTGTATAGTTAAAAGCTCTTAGATAGTCAAAGTGGAGTAGTGGGCAGATGCAGGTATAAATGAGAAGAGCACGTATTTGATTCATTGTGGGTTTTTCTTAGACAACTACTCATTTTACATGCAGTAGGAAAAATAAACAGATGTTGGAGCAAATAGGGAAGATGAAAAGCTGGTGGTCTCAAAGGATGCTCAAAGCAATATTCCAACATGATATGGAAGAATTATTTAATGAGAAAATCCACTGTCAAGGTTTAAATAAGCCTCAGTAGGAGACCCTAGAAATTGTAATGAATTCCCATACAAATAACCACACCAAAGGAGCCTTCTGCTTTCCAGTCCTTAGGGCAAACACCAGATCTCTTCCTTTCTTCCAGCTGAATAGAAACCAGGACTTTCTAGCAGAAATAATCAGGCTTGTGCTAGGAGTGCACCTCTACTACTGATGTCTTGCTGAAATGTCTTGCTCTCACTTTGCAGGGTCTCCATACAGAGACAAAATCACTATTGCCATTCTGCAGCTGCAGGAGGAAGGAAAGCTGCACATGATGAAGGAGAAGTGGTGGCGAGGCAATGGCTGCCCCGAGGAGGACAGCAAAGAGGCCAGCGCTCTTGGGGTAGAGAATATTGGGGGCATCTTTATAGTGCTTGCTGCAGGGCTTGTTCTTTCCGTATTTGTAGCCATTGGTGAATTTATATATAAATCACGGAAAAACAGCGACATTGAACAGGTAAGTCATCCGTTTTCAGTTTGTTTCTCTCTCTGGAATTTAAGATTGGCAGATGAGGAGATTACTGCATTACAAGTCGCTTTTTAAAAGGCTCTCTACAGAGCCAGGTTGGAGATATTGTGTGGCTGAACTCTTGCTATAAGTCCTGGCAATAAAAACAGATAATTCATTAGTGAGAATGGAGTATTATCTCATCCACAATCCAACTGGTGCTGTTTAGTACAGCGGCACAGACCAATTTCAATTAATTTCTCAAACAGTTTCTGCTTGATCTTTATGACTTCAGGTGTAAATTACCTTGAAAGGGAATAAACACAGAGCTGGATTTCTATGTGTGGTTTTAGCACCAGCCCTTGGAATAACAGCAGGAATATATTTCTAAATCCCCAAGAGCAATTTTTTTTCTTGCTCTAGAAAGCATTTATTTTCTGGGTAGGAGTTTGCACATGCTGTGTTGAAATGTGCACTTAAAAGCCGGGAGGCCCTCAGAAAGGTGATGGATGTTATGGTAGAATAGGATTGTGGATCCAAAGAAAGTTTGGATGTAACTCCACTGAAGCCTAATGAGCAATTTAAAAGGGCACAAGGAAAACAAAGAAAATGCTGTGTATTAATCATGCCCTGAATATTACAGCACTTTGTGAAATAGTCAATCATTAGAATAGAGTGCAAACATCAGTTTATTGAACCACTGAATACACTGTAAAAGAAACAATAAATGAGCAATAACTCTGAGCCAGTTCACGAAGTTGTGCTCAGAGCTTCTTTCCCTGGCTGCCTTCTCTGGCACTTCTTTGATTCTAGTCATCACCTAGACTCTGATCTGTTTGGCTCATTGACTGTATCTGCTCAGCTCCTGTCCACAGTGACAGGACATATTGCAGGGACAAGCACCCCTTTTGTTCACTATGTGTTACACTATTAGTGGTCCCTGAGGCAATGACCAAGAGGTGAGTTTGTACCACCAAACTTCATTTTTTTTTAGTTACTGAATGCCTACTTCTAAGCAAGTTACTTAAGATCACTTTGCATTTAGGTGGGAAAGGCAGAAGCTCTTCAGTGGGTAATTCATTCTAACCATCTAAGTAATCCTATGAAGCTAATGACAGAAGTGATCAGTGCAAAAGGCAGTAGGGATGAGTGAGAGAAGAAGAGTGTTTTGAACTTGGTCTCAGAGAAGCAGTTTGGCCACGTACAGCAGTGGTGCTGGAAACCTGTCTGAGAAAGGCAGGCAGCCCAGGCAATGGGGCTTGGGAGGACTTCTTGCTTTCAGACCTTTTGGGTGGGATGAATCACCATGCTGTTGAGAAGGGCTCCCAATAATTGTTGACTGCGTCCTTGCTGTTCAGACAGGGGAAAGGGAAGACAGAGGTGACTCCTACCTACCATCTCCCTTTTCAGAAGATCACTCAGGTTGGAGCAAATGCCAGTGGCAATGGTCTTGGCTCTTGCTGTGTAGTGCAAAAAAGATGAGCTCTTGATTATGTAGACTCCTTTATATGGACACACGCTGTTTCTGGAGCAAGCCATCCCTACAGTCAATGGCACCATGTATGAGTGGCAGACATGGCTTATATGGAGCAGATCTGCAGGCTGTATTAATCAAAGTGTCCCTACCTTGAAATAAACCAGGAAGAAATGATGGATACATTTTGGATGGATGCTGGATTTCCATCTAGCACTTTAACACTATAGAGCAGTTTTAGCGCTAAATGCACAAAGAATGTATCAAGATCTTGGGTTTTCTCATGACTCAGGAGTTTTTTATTCAGATATTTTGGAGATCTAATGCAGGAAATTAAAGTTTTAGTATAAAGGATAATAGAACCAAAGGTTCTCTCAGGAGTTCTACAGGAGACTGGGAAGGATAATGTATTTCTGAAATCAACATTAAAATAGTCCTAAAGCTTTATGAGGAGATTGTTAATTTACTTAGCATTACTTGGGATGAATAATGTAATATTCAGGAAATTCTATATGCATATGCAGTTTCTGTGTATGTTAACACTCTACTACTGTGTCGCAATGATGTGTTATTGATAACAGACTGTCTCATCCAGACAAATATACTTAATTAAATAAGCTAATGTGGCACCATTATACACTCCTATCACTGAATTTTCATGTGGAAGTGATTGTACAGAAGGAAGTCACACTGGTGGTATCAGTATGACTTCCTGATTTCTCTTAGTTTGTTTTATTATTATTCAATGATTTTATTAATGACTATAAGAATCTTAGGTGACAACCGCTATACAATATGTACTATTGCAAAGCTAATCTAAAGTCTAAATTTATGAAATCTATAACCTATATGTTTCCAAAAGCAAAATTTCTTTTGATTTAGAAAGTTTTTGAATGTCATTCTCATGTTTGTTTTTAGTTCTTAACATTTAATTTTAATTTTATTTAAATTCTTAATTTTTTTCTGCTTTCATTTATTTATCTTCTCCATTTTTTTCTTGCATGCAAGGCCTTTTGTTTCTTTTACGGACTACAGTGTAAGCAAACCCACCCGTCCAACTCCACCTCTGGCACCACATTATCTACGGAGTTAGACTGTGGCAAGTTAATCCGAGAGGAGCGAGGGATTCGAACACAGCCCTCAATTCACACTGTATAGTCAGACAATAAGAAAGGTGTGTCCAATGGGAAGCATTAAGCTTAAACAGTGCACCTAATGAGAGAAGTTGTGCTTATCAACACATAGCTCATGACTTCAAAAGACCTCTTGATTCAGCAGCAAATAAAATTATCTAATATACATTACGAGAATCCTGGAAATTTGGGTAGTTTGCAGAAAATAATTACACGTACAGGAAAGAATTTGGGTAATTGATTAACAGATTTTGAGCTTTAAGATAGCCTGTGTACATTTGTGATTTTATCATGTAGTAATTCAGCGTTTTTAGGTAAGAAAAATTATTTACCCCCTTTTCATGTTCATGTGGTCTTTTTTTTTTTTGTCTTTTTTATCAAAAACCGTGAAGACATATTTTTCTTGGTCTCTGCAAAAGCATTCAGCAAGTGGGCCAGGCTTTTCTTTATAAACCTCAGAAAATAACCTGCAGGGCTCCATTAACTTTCTGAACCTCTGTTATAAACAACCAGAGATATAGCTGGCATATCTTATTCCCAGTGTCAATATTTAATGAATTGTAATTCATCCATTTAAAATTCATTAGACAAAGCCTCCAAGTAACTATCATACCACAAAATCATATCTATCAATTAAATTTTATGCCATGTAACCATTAACATTTAAGAACCTATTCAAGAAAAGCACCCTCAGGCACTCCCCACTATATACTCTACCTTTCACAACCTAACTCCATAGCGTTGAGCAATTTCTGTTGTTCCAAAAGGTTTTCTAACACTGAAGACTCTATTATAACATAACTGCCAGTAAAAATCAAGATTTCGATATATATTCAACTGTAAAGCTGTCATGTGTGTTAAAGCAGATGAGGAAGCTTCTGTGTAGGAAGCTGGTATGAGATGTTCTTTTTATCCTGGAAGGATATTGATTTCATTTATGCTAGTTCTCAGCTGATCTGGGAACTGTCAAAGCAGGAGACAGCAGCCTGGATCTGTTGTTCCTGCTGGAAAATATATAACTATAATCTGGGATGCGCAAAATGTATACAAATGTCAGCTCATACAATGTCACGAACGAAGGCAATCAGCCTTGTTTTCAAAGCATGTTTACCTTTCACCTATTGCACTTCATTACATCTCAGCTTTCCTCCAATTTCGCCAATTCATTTCCCACCCTTCACATCTATTTTATGTTTTCTCGCATACTGTAGTTCCTTCTTGTGACACAAATTAATGATCTGTTTTATTGAGGAGCCATTTCTGGACTCTACTGCAGTTTGGAAACTCATTCTAGTGGATGCTTTCATCCTTAACTGCTGCAGCTCTCCAGCAAGGCTCTGGTCTTGTCTTGAATTGGTTTGCTTGTACCTGACTTTAAAAAAAAAACAGTAGGGTTTTTCACATACTGAGACTCAAATTTTCCCTCTATTGATTGTACAATTTTTAGTCAAGGCCCTTTAGGCTGGCATTAATCTTGATAGCTTCATGGACTTAGCATTTTTTGGTGGCTAAGATGGACTGCTCACAGCTGGGCTACAGCACTTCTTTCCTGTGTCCATCTGTGTACATGAATGTTTATGTGCACTCCAAACATTGTAAGAAATTGTCTCACTCAAAATAGAGTTTCAGGCTTGTTTGAATAGAGCCTTGAAAGCTTCGATTCTTCACGAAATGAACCTTCTTAACAACAAAGACCTGTATTAGATCTTCTTTATCCTCAGCTTAAGAAAGCACTTTTGTCTGCAGTTTCCCTGTTGAAGAAACTTAAAGCTGATTAAAACTAGCTACGCTGAGCTCTCAGAGGAGAAAGAAAATTACTAATGTGCTTATCTTTAACATTGCTCAAGAATTCCTCTGGGTCACAGCTTCAACCAGTTTTCCTGATCACTGTTTAGATGGACAGCAAATCCAGAAAGTTTCTGTCACTTTTTGGAGAAACGTTTTCATTCCTGTCCCTTGAGGGACAAACATTTCCATATCTGTCAGGGAAATACCCACGTTCTTGGTAAAAGTGGTTTTTCCTTTGCGCCAAGTTATCCCCAAAGCTAGGAACAGTTTCATCACATCATTGCAGACTGCAGCTTGCCTGTGGGAATTGCAAAGCAGCTCCTTATGATCCCTAATGGAACATCATACCTAGCTACAAAGAGGTTTATTAAAAACCTACTTAGTAGTTACGCCAGCAGCAGATGCTGTGAAGAGCAGGTGTATGACCCCAGTCTGAAAATAAATATGCTTTGTAAACATAGAAGTTGCTTTTGCAAGGCCTCTAGAGAAAGTGGGTTAATAGTGAGGCTGGGGGAAGGCATGGTCCCCAGCATCTCCCATGGAATGCTCAGAACTGGGGCTTTCAAAGAAGTTATCTTGGAAAACAAAGGGATGACAACTAAATTAGCCCCAACCTGTGTAGGTTGATTTGTCTAGAGCCAGCAGGCTTCTCCTTACTCAGCAGCAGTTCCTACCCTTGCAAACATCTAAACAGGAAAAGGTGCAGGGGGAATGAGGGAGGAAGGATGACACAAGACAAGAATGAGAAGAATAAAAGCAATCTCAGAAAGACAAGTTTGGAGTGGAGGAGCAACATGACTGCATGGTGGAACTACACCAAACAGATCTTTCAGCATCTAGATTAGTGTTTCTTCAAAGCATTGACAAGGTTTTGGGTGCTTGTGTCTTCACCCTCAGCCTTGAATGGTAAGTCTTCATATCTTGAGTTATTTGGAAATGGCAGAGGAGGAGAAGGGAGAGAAGTGCCCAGTCTCAGTCAGATTCTTGTGAAAAATTAAAAAAAAAAAAAAAAGGATTTTGTTGTGAAGTTGTGAAGTTGCAAATTTCCCTTCTTTGAATGTCAAATTGATCCCATCCACTGAAGGCCATAATCCCAATTCACCACATGACTGTGGCCACTTATGCCTTCGCTGGGCAGTCCCATCACTGTTTAGATGGTTGGAAAGGCTGGCAGGTAAATTTACTGGGGTTTGTTTGGTTTTTTTTTGGTTTGTTTTGTTTTCTGTCAAACAGGAAACTGAGGAACACTGCATGTGGATTACTGTGGAACTGTTTTGGTCCTCACTGTTCAGTTGCTCAATAGATTCTGACAGATTAAAGTGCTTCAATTAGTGGTCTCCTCAGACACAGTCTGATATCCATTGATATGTATTCTGTTTGACAGAATACGCAAACAGATTCTTAATGTGCTGCTACAGCACTTTGCTTATTCAGAGAAACTGTTCTGTACCTTTTATCTTCAGTGCACTAGGCACAACAAATGACTTTGCTCTCAGCAGCAGGCATATGTCAGTGTCCCAACTGTGGGTCCTACTACCGTAATGAGAGCACTGCAGAGGAAAAAATACTGATTTCTGCAGTTCCTTGTCTGTGTCTTAGTCAGTCAGTGGGTTTTTTTTCCAGAATAAAACCTGATTTACTGATTTTGATAGTTCTCAGGTGCGGCAGAGCACCATGCTCCCTTTTGATTGTTTTTTTTTTTTTGTGAGGCATTAATAAAATGCAATTGAAATTCTTCTACTCAAAGGTAGCCTGGTGACATTAGCATCAAACTGATAAAGCCCAACCATGGATTCTTTTTTTCTGTCTTGTTTCCTTTTTTTTGACATTTTCAAATTCTAAATCTATAACTATCACAAAGCTTAACATAGTCTTCTGAATGGAGTTTAAAGAAATATTTGAGAGGTTCATGGGCACACTTTTAAGGCCTACTGAAATGACCAAAGGGCAAAGAGAAGAGCCTCCTATCCCAGACCCAAACCTATTATATTTTAAAATGATGTAATTCCCTTTTAGCCTCACAGGCCACATACTGTAACATTTTAACACAACTAGAATGAGAAAGTCAAGATGATTAAAAGCACAATGTTAAATATATTACCCTGTTCTTAGGTTTCTTCTCAGTGATATCTCAAAAGTGGACTTACAGCATGTAAAAATAGCTTTTTGAAGAAACCTTTTCCATTTGGTTATCTGAACATGATATTAATAGAACAGTATATTATTCTTTTAAATAAAATTAGAATTTTATAATATCCTTTATAAAAGATGCTGTAATTTTACTCCACATTACTGTTAAGATTGTGCCTTGGGAGATCTCTCAATATATTTCCTGTCCATCGTTTTTCCTGTAATCCCTGAGTAAGTAAATCAGCATTCAAACTGAGCTCGTACTTGCTCCGTATCACTGACAGTTTTTTACTACTTGAAAATTTCAGGGCCACTCCAATTTTTGACTGGTTGTTCAGTTTCCTGATTCCACTTTGCATGACACATATTGGAATGAGAGCTTTGCTTGAAAAGCTTTCTTTTGCTATAGGACTGTGAACCACTGAAGTGTGGTATACACACAAGCTTGGAGATAAATTGGATTTTATGCTATGTTTCTTAGGCCTCAAAAGAAAGTTTTTTGCAGAACTGCCCTTTGGAGTGATTAGCCAAAGCCTTGAATGTTCAAAGTGTCTTCCTGGATTGCACTTTTGTATCTGAAGCTCTGTTTGAGGCAGAGACATAGACAGAGAAAGCTCCAGACCCTTCAGGTTTTTAATATCCTTTGCAATCTCCAGCTGGTTTTCTCCGGTGTCAAATGTAGAGATATGCATAAAATGTATCATCAGAGTTGTAGTTATGTCTCTAACTCTTGTGCAGTCACTCTTTTTGTATGATAATGGGGCCCATTCTCACAGATTTTGAGCATTCATGTTTGTCCTCTCTTTTCCATAGATCATCAGACTGGGGCTTTGCATTGCTAGGTTGGTCTAACAAACAGCTTCTAAGAGGCAGAGACCTTTTAGATTTTGAATCAGAAATATATATCTCTATATATACTTTACTGAGTGAATAAACTTGATCAGTTTACAGGAAAGGCTGCGAACAGAAGTATTAATGGTTTTATATTTAATTTTAGATGTAAATAATATCGATGACTAATTAGGCAAAAATATACTTTTTTGGAGACAACATTTAAAGACTAAAGCCATTCCTAAGAATAGTTTGAAATATTTTTGGTAACATTTCTTTAAAAATAGATTACATATAGAAGCTAATGATAGCTGTGGAATTGGAATCAGTTGGGCACTTCACAAATCAAGTAATCTGATGTTATAAACGATACATACTTAATAATTACATTTCAAACATGTAAGACAATCTTCATCAAAATATCTTGTTGATACGAAGTTAAGAGGACATAACGCTAACTCTGTATCCTGAATAATATGAATCAGTTTGGAAGATGCAAATGCAAGCATATTAAAGCAAGGCAGCAGAACATACTGCTGCATCTGCAGTAGTCATCCCTACATTCACGCCACAGAGACTGATGGCTTTTGTTAAACACATACATAACATACAGGTTAGTAGGAGTAATGAATAAAGAAAACAGAAATAAACTTTACAAAGTCTATAAATAGTTAATATAGTCCCATCCTTAGTTGCCATGGAATTCTGGAATGACATTGTAATCTAGATTTCAAAAACCAATTAAAACTAAGATAGTAGAGATAAATTGCCAAGTCAGCCAGTTAGAGCATATACTTTTATTAGCTTGGAAGTATGTGGTGCTACTCTCTACAAAAGTCTTACCCAAGCAATATAGAAATAACTTCAGTATTAGGATGATACCTGCCCCACCTGCTGCTGCCAGAGGGCATGGTGCTCCAGCAGAGACCACTGATTCTCACTCCAGCAGTGCTGGAATTCCTATATTACATTGGCAAAAGGTCTATTTAAATGACAATTGGACAAGCAAAGTCTTTTCTGGCCTATATCTATTGCTTTTTCTCATCTGCCACAAAAACTTAAACTATACACTTAACATACTATAGACTCCTAGTCTATGTTCAGCCAACTCCACAAATGGACGTGTTGACATACGGAAAAAAATATGCATTGAAAATGCACACATACTGCTTTCCTGACCTCTTGAGCTCTTTTGATATGCAGAATCAGGGTTAAATTCTTCATACTGACATTTTATGCTGGCTAGGAAGTTGTTCAAAGTGTGAAACTCACTACTATGGATTTCACATTCCACCTTACACAAATGATTTAGTCTTGATCCAGTTTGTCCTCATGCTGGTTTCTGCATTTGAAAATATTTCTCTGCAATAGCTAGCAACTTCTTCCAATAACATATCCATTTGTAATTTTTTTAGCCCTATATCATTCTGAGATTACAATTGACTGATTAAGACCTGAGCACTGCTAATCTTGCAGTTGTATCATTCTAGAAGAGACTTTATATTTGATATAAAGAGACATCTGTGTACTGTTTCTGTTACTTGTTTTTTCAACTAGTTTTAAAAATAATCAGTTTTGAATTCTACAAAATCTGTTAGGAAGGGCTTATTCAACATGATTAAGGTAAGCTGTGTTAAAGCTGTGTTTTGCACTACTACCCTCAGTTTCTTTTATATATAAATAATCTATTTATATATATTGGTATGGAACTTTTCCTTTGCTAGATACTTCCACTTAAAGCTTCTTTTGTGTGTGTTTGCATGTTGTATATAATTATTATAGCTGTTGATTTTAAAGGATTTGTCTGAAATGTCTCTGTTAATGTTGTGCTCATTAGAAAAAAAAAGGACAAGATTTCTGCTTTCTTTCTAAGCTATTCAGCTACCTCATTCTTGTGGTAATTTATCTCTTTCTTAGATACAATATTTGAAGAAGATTCTTTCTAAAGAAAGATGAGCACCAAGGAATGTGCTATATTTTAGAAATGTATCTTAATTTCAAGAGGGGAAAATAGCAAACCCACAAAGAAATCTTCAAGAATGGTTTTACTTTCTTTAATCTTAGCAAATTTCATAGAATCATAGAATCATAGAATGCTTAGGGTTGGAAGGGACCTCAGAGGTCATCTAGTCCAACCCCCCTGC
>JAUBOD010000279.1:622988-633062 GCA_032353885.1 Nothura maculosa | reverse complement strand
TGACAATGGATATAAGAAAGACTTTCAAAGCTTTGACCTGAAAAGCTGGTAGGGATTTTACTCACCTTCTTAGTTCTCAAAGAGTGCTTGTGGCAATTTTTTAAGGAATTATCCACAGACAGGGATGAAACTTTCTCTCATAGACTTTCAGACACGTACAAATCATCAAGCAGCTGAAAATACTGACTAGAGAAACTACCTAGATTGATGTCCAGGTTGCTTTAGTCACTCACTGCAAACACTGAATGCAGGTAGAGGAAAAGTTGTCTTAGTTCCAGTAGGTTTGAGCTATGAAAGACTCAAACTTACAGTATGTTTTGTAAGGCTTTTGCTTGCATTCTCAAAGCAAAAGCTAGATATAGTTTTCATATTGAATTAAACTAACCTGGTAACTAAACAGTGCCTTTAATAACATGTAACATATTTCAGCAATATTTTTAAGTATTTTTCACTTTTTTATATCCTGTATATTACATATCTTTTGCAACAGCCGTAAGAGGAGACCACTCTAACCTTTAACAAACACTGTAGATTTCCAACACTACAGCTCAGAAAACTGCAGAAAACCCTTATAGTTTTACATACTTGCTTAAGAGCAGTTGTTCCATATTTAATGAAATGATAAAGTCAAACACTGAATTCTTTTCTCCCAAAAGGAAATAGCATCTCTTGAGAAGATACAGCCTTAAATATCCAGAGAAAAGTGGAAGATAGAAAAGGGTTTGCCCAGGAAGCAAACAGCAAGAACTGGTATCAATTATCTTAAGCTTCAACTAATTTTCTGCAGATCAGCACGTCTACAGTTTCCTAATTACTTGTGTAGTCTGGTCTCATAGACTCATTGACTACCAGAGGTAAATGGAAATGGCTTTGTCTCTGAAAGAATGATGTCTTTAGCAGTTAATCTCTCTAATCACAGTGTTTCCTAAATACCTATCTAGCATTTTGTTATCCAACAGGGATTTATCTTATTTCATTCAGTCAGATTGTATGTTAGACACATCGCCTATCCAAAATGTAGAGGCTGGATTTCACTCCCTCAGTCCATAGGGACAGAAAGACAGAGAGATGATCTGCAATGTGACAGTCCTACCAGAGCATGTCCTACTCAGAGGTTTTGAGTGGACTGGAATTTATTTTCAATAAATATTGTGCATATCCATGAATCTGCATCTCAACCACAGCAGCAAAGAATTAAATAGTTTTTGTTTTTGTGGTGTTTTTGAGAGGAAATAAGTACAACAGTTAAGTTTCACATGTGTTTGACAGATGTTGCCTTGTCAAAAAGATGTTACCACTCAAGTCCCTAAAAGTAACAGCTTTCCTTGCAGACACACTTGTTTTCTGCTTCCAATACTGCTTAATCACTTCATTAAGTGACTTGGTTGGTGAGATCAAATGCACCCTCAGCAAGTTTGCAGATGATACACAGCCAGGAAGAGTGGTTGATTACCTAATGTTTGCCCTACCTTTAAGAATGACCTTGGCAGTCTAGAGAAATGGGCAGAGGAACTTCATGAAGACCAACAAAGAAAGTGTAAAATCCTGCTCCTGGGAGGTTCCCAGTACAGTCTGGGAGACAACTGGCTCCTGCCAGCCAGAACAGCTCTGCAGAGAAGGTCCTGGAGGTCCTTGTGGACAAGCTGACCATGATTCGGCAATGTACCCTTGTAGCAAAAGGGGCTAAGCATCTTCAGAGGACCTTTAAATCTTCAGATTTTTTTCATCATTCCATCAGTATCCCTTCTCTTCCCAAAGTATTGCACATCCTTCTTCACTAAAAGCAAACAAAAAAACACATGGAAAATGAACATTAAAAAAAAAAACACAAAAAAATACTCCAGTTAGAGATAGAACTCTGCCAGGTAATTTCTGCTATGGACTGTATATTTAAGTTAGTTACCCTTTTCAGTGTGTATCTGGAGCACAATAACTGCAATCCATTTAAAAGACATTTGGAGAATGAGGTGATATAAAGCTTTATCTGAACAAATTTTAATTAAAGACAGCAAACCTGTCCAATTGTGCATGGCTACATTACCTTTTCTAATCTGTTCTTAGCATGTAAAGTAACTATCTCCACAAACCCATAAACAACTTGACTGTAAACCCAAAAGCCCACATAGTGTCATTTCAAGAGTGGAGACTTGCTAATCTACTAAAAAAAAGTGAATTGGAAGCAATCCCTGATAGCTTGTAACTGACAGTTGTAGTGACAACTTCTATAATCAAAATAAAATCATCTTAAATAAACACCTAATTAGCATGACTTCTGGACAATTATCTAAGGGGCATATCAAGTAAATAAAACTCCTAAATTCCTGTGTTCTGGGTTCCTTCTGTTGATTTTAATGAGACCTAATGCTAAGTAAGAGATGTTCCACAGGAGGAAAACCTTAATTATTTACATTTCTTCCATCTTTGTCTCTGCAGGTACCTATTGTTTTATCTTGAATAAACTCAGTTCACACCTGATTTTTTAAAAATTTAAAAGCTAGAGAAACATGCCCCCACTGATCTACCACTACAACTATCATCTGTAATAAAAACAGACCTTCAAAAGAGAAATTTGGAGTACTTCTCTACTGTGGGATAGAGGATAGTGATGGTGCCTAGGCTTTTGTTTTTGGACTTCCCTTTCCACACCTACTTTAGTATGAACCTATTAAAGTAATCTTGCAGCATTCAGCAAGGACAATAGACCAAAGTACCCATGCTACTGAAGAATAAACTTTCACTATGATTTCCAATACTTACACTACTGTCAGATCTAATATATCTAAACTCCATGACATTGTGCAGAGACACCAGTTCAACTTGTTCTCTCCTGTATCTGACTTTATTGTGCAGGATAGACACACATACTCCCCCACCCCCTAGTACTGATTTTTGTCCAGGTTTAAGCAATTTTAATTACTTGAAAGACATCCATATGATTGAAATTCAAAAGATTTCAGGGAGGCAGACAGGTAAGCCTGATAAAAGAAAAATAAATTGTTTCTACATTATGCAGACTGGTTTGGATTGGACTTATTTATCTGTTCTATGAAAAAGGTGGGAGACGAGGCAGATCATAATAGATGCAGATTTTTTTTTATAATGATAAGAAGTGAAGGTAAGGATGGTAGTAAACTTACACTAAAAAGTGAATTTTCAAGTTCATTAACACTGTCATAGCTAAAAGACATGCATCATAGAACCACTTTCGCATGCTACAGCAGCATAACAGGCAAAACACTGATGGGGCAAATTATTTTTAGTTATTGAAAAATAAGTTCAATCATATACCTGATGGCTTCTGTATCTTATACAAGGCTCTTTGCATATCATTCAAAGACCCAAGTTGCTCATCAATATGCATAAGTACCCGAGGGGAGAATATAGGGAGGAGGGAGGCAAAATCTTCTCAGTGGTGGACAGTGACAGGACAAGGGGTAATGGGTACAAGTTAAAACACAATAAGTTCCATCTCCATGTGAGGAGGAACATCTTCATTGGTGAGGGTGACAGAGCAGTGGAACAGGCTGCCCAGGGAGGCTGTGGAGTCTCCTTCTCTGGAGGTCTTCAAAACCGCCTGGGTGCTGCCCTGTGCCTCGTGCTCTAGATGTCCCTGCTGGAGCAGGGTGGGGCTGGACTAGATCATCTGTAGAGGTCCCTTCCAACCTCAACCAATCATTTTTTTTTTTTTTTATGGTTTTGCCATTTTGTAAAATTGTTCTGACACTAGTAGTGTGCAATGCAATAAGGATAAATGATGTAAAGCATCCCCTAATATATGAACAGTGCAAGACAGATAAGGAATGAGTTTGCAACAGTCCTGCACAAGAGGATCAAGGTGTTAAAACAGCCAGCATTCACACTTCTGTGAAAGAAAGCAAATGCACCAGACTGAATATATGGCAGTGCCAATGCCAGGAACATATTGCCACCTTATTAGTTAGCACTCTCTGAGCTGGTAAGATTGTAGCTGAAGAGCTACAATGTTGGGTACTGAAAGATTAAAGTGAAAAAAATTTGGAGGAGAGAGATAAAAAATATCTGGAGATCCAGAAGCATGACCTATGTAGCCAGATGAAAGTGAAATGACTTAGTCTAGCAATGAGAGAAGGGAATCATGACAATTTTCAGATATATAAAAGTTACTACATAGAAAAAAATACTAAACTGTTCTTTGTCTGCTGGCATAGGAGCAAGAAGGAACAAATTCACACTACAGCAAGGAGAAAGATATTAATGACATAGGCTGTGAGGCACTAGAAAAGGCTGTCTGCAGAGGAGGTAAAATGCCTTAAGCTGAACAGGTCACATTCCTCTTAGGAAAGCCTTGGACAAAGTGAACCTGCCTTGGGGAAGACAAATGGTCCCTAAACATATTATTCTTAAAATGAATATTTTATGAGGCTGCATCATGCCCTGCTATGCAACTAAGACAGACTTTCCCTTGATCAGATACTGGTGATGAAGCTGCAGTGGCAAAGAGTTCAGTGCAGGGTCAGGGGTACAGAATACATATTGCCCCAGGTGTGCTCCAATGTGCTTTATGGAGTGCTGCAATGCTTGCAATCCACTGCAAGTTCCGATGGTCAACAGGTGGACAGTATCTCAGCCTACATTAACAGATGTTTTGACCCTAGCTTGTATTAGAGATGGTATGTTCAAGTTAAACTGGCTCCTGCTGATGATTATTGACTAATGAAGGTAAATTAGAGGCAAAAGTTGACATGCCCAAAACCTAGTACAAGTTCAGAGGGCATCAGTGAGGCACACATGCAACAGGAAAAAAGAGAATGCAAAGGTATGGGTCATTCAAAAATTCAATTAAGGTGAAGGGAATTTTCTTCAAAATCAACAGAAATAAAGCTGCCATTAAGTCAAGAGTCAAAGCACTAGGTAGAGCTGCAAAGCCGAAGGAAACATAGGGATAGTCAGCATTAGTAAGCAGAAAATCTACCAGCTGCGAAACAAGTACACTGATGGGATGATGATGTGCATCTCCATCACATCAGAAAGCAATACGCATTTCCAACTATAACTTAGCTCCAGGCCTACTCTTAAGCTGACTGCTAAGATATCTGATTGAATGAAAACAAAGTGACTGAGGCAAAACTGATGAAGTGAGAAAATAGCAAAGAAAGAGCAGACACACATCCAGGAGACAGGAAAGAAGGAAAGGGGCCCGTTGGTAAAATCACTAATCTCAGCACAAACAAGAGGAGACTTGATCTTGCTACGAGGATGAGGTTTATATATTTTGAAAAAAGCAGCAGAGAACCCACACACCTGCTTATCTGTTATTCTACCTACAAATAAAAATGGGGTAAAATCTACTGTTATGGTCATTATCTGAACACTTCATTTTTAATGGTTTCACCCTATGTATTCATTAAATTGGTAGCATGGATCTGTAGAAAAAAAAAAAAGATCTTAAACAGCAAGGAACTATTGCGTATAGCTACAAACAGTACAGTTAGGCTAATAGAATACGGCATTTCAGTATAACCCATATCCTGAAATGATTTATAGCATAGCTATGCTTGGTCTAAATCAGCCAAGGCAAGAGTATGAAGTGACTTCCATAAAAAATATTATCTGCATATAGCTGAGGTTAACAATTTCTGCAAAGTTCACATGAGAATTTGCCTGCTATCTACAAATGATTAACTATTATATGTCAGACTATTTATGAAATGAATTGCTGACACTTTGAAAGAAGTTATTTGGCAATTCAACATAGACTTAAAATGTGACTTTTGATTTATATAAAATACATATAAAGTGAGTGAACTTACCACATAAGTCTTGTCTGATATTTATACATCCTTTCATTTTCTGCTTTCCTCATCTCTGAGGTCCTCTGAAGAAAGATTATGGTGTTTTTTCAGGTAGAAGTTAGAGCATCATCCATTCTGCAGTGAAATTTTGAATATTAATAAAAGATGACACTGCTCCAGAGCCAAAAAAGCAGTAAGACATGCCATTCTTAATATTAATAGATGATCAATGTATATTCAGTTTTGCAAGAGTGTTTTTTTAAGAATGACTGGACTTCTTCAGTTACTTAAGAAATCCATCACTTCTGTAGGTAGCAACACACCATAACAGTTAATGGCAAATATTACTTTTCATTTGAAACTATAAATAGAAATAAGAGGGTTTCTGAGCTTAAGTTGAGCTACTGAGTTGAAGAAACAGATAGGGATAATCTATTCTGCAGTCTCTCTCAGACTGACTCCTACCTATATTATCTGAAGAAATATAATAACCCTGGTTATAAGGAGAAAAAGATTTCTCTGAATCTGTATGCATTTGTCTTCTGGCTTATCTTTATTGACTCAAGCCTGCTATTCTTACTTCAACAGCTCTACATATTTCTAGGTGATTCCAAGCATAAATGCACATTTCCTATATCTAAGGAGCATTTCTGTATGGTCAGACTCTACTTCCCTTTGTGCTATGAAAGAGCTCAAATTTTTTATTGGTGAAAGAACTACCGGTGAAAATGTGGCCAAGGTCCCTCATGCAAATGCCATACACCTGCTTTATTTCTTCTATTTTTTTCCTTTCTTGTGATCTTTTAGAAATGTAAAAGATTAATATATCAATGGCAACATGGTAGTTAAAGGTTGCATGGGGATTTTCCATTAAAATTTGACCTTTCTGGTGTTAGTACAAAAAAAAAAAGAAAAAAAAAAAAGGTGATACTTATTGGCAGGCTCTTTTCTGTTCATATTGCAGTATTGTAAGTGAGAACCAGAGAAAAGGAACTGGGAGCAGTCTTGAGAGGCTAACTAGTTCCTCTGCACCAAAGCAGGGCTGCAGATACCCACATATTCCTGATAGGTTTTCAGCCTTACTTCCTACAGCCACCTAAATGCCTGAGAGCAGTCCCCTTCTGGGGAGGTGAAGGAACATCAGGAGGTTTCACAGAATCATAGAATGCTTAAGGATGGAAGGGACATTAGAGGTCGTCTAGTCCAACCGTCCTGCACACGCAGGGTCACCTAGAGCACATGGCACAAGGCTGCATCCAAGCGGGTTTTAACGATCTCCAGAGAAGGAGACTCCACAACCTCTCTGGGCAGCCTGCTCTAGTGCTCTGTCACCCTCACAGTGAGGAAATGCTTCCTTAAGTTCCTGTGGAACTTTTGGTGCCTCAGCTTGCAGCCATTTCCTCAAATGAGGTTCCTACAGGATTTCTTTAGGATATAAGAACAAAACCAAAATTGTGACTTTTTTTTGTTGCTGTTCAATAGCTGATCAATAGCAAGTAAAAGAAAAAGAAGAAGTTATTTGGATCAGACATCTGCAGAAATTTTGCCTACAGAACAAGTTGCAGGCACAGGGCAGGATGCATACTGCAAGCATTTGAACAACGTAAATCAAGAATTCTTCACCTTCGTTCAAATTCTGCCTTTTCCATATCTAGTTTCATGTGCAGAATTGAACTTTGAGCTTTTCACCATTGAGCAACTGAGAAAAATAAGCAAGTCTGCAGCTGCATCACACAGCAAGTAAGGTGGAAGTTTTGAAGAGGTTTTCCCGGTAATATAAACATATTAGACAAAAATAATACAAAAGTACATGATTTCACAATTCAGTAAATGACCTAAGAAAGATCCTGAGTATTCCTAAAATAGCAAATGGGACACTATGGATTTCTAGACTTACACAAAAGTCTCAGACATGTAAGTCCTAGTCTCTTATAGCTATTGGTAGAGATGCAGTTTCCCCAGCTGTTCAGAGAAATACTGTCTACATATTTTGTGAAAGTAAGGGTCCTCCTGAGATTTCCTGTCTGATTTTGGCTAGATCAGGAAGATGGAGATTGATAACAGCCTCTTGGAAATTTGTTACTTGCAGATAGCTTCAGCTTGGACAGGAGCATGAATTTATGAATTTACAACGGTTAAAATGGGCATGAAAAACAAAACGAAACAAACAAAATCCTCCTCACAAAAGAAAAAAAATGTTGTTGCTCATATCAGATTTTCAAACACTAGTTATTTACTACGTCACTTAAACCAAATTCATCAGTATCTAGTCACAATAGCAGTACAAGACTACTAAAGGCTTCAGTTGAAGTCAAGTGACATTATGCTAAGTGCTGCTCATGAGTAAAATATAGAACCAAATAAGCAGATGACACATTTCATGAAATTTAAATAGAAACAAATGAAAGCAGAGAAAAATCCATTATCACTGGTTTATATAGAGTAACCCCTTTCAGAGATATTAAGCAATGTGATCAAGGTCACATAAGTCTACTGTGGCAGAGCCAAGAACCAAGTTGAGAACAGTGAAGTCTCATAGGAACAGCCAAGCCATTCAACTCATCTGTCTTCTCCTTATTAAAATCCTCAGACAATGACAAAAGCATAACTAACATGCCCAAAGATAAAGTTACATGTTAACATCTATATGAAAGTGTAGTTTTGCTGCTTCCATCAGTTAAGTTTTCTACTTTACAGTGATGTTTCTATAAGCAATTAGATGAGTTAGTTAGAGGAGAAGAATTAGATGAGAGAAGTTTTTCCAGCTGTTTGAAAAAATATTTTTCAAATATTCTGTCTTGCTTTCTTCCAAGTTAGTCCCTTGTTCCTACACCTTCTCTGAGGAAGGAGAACTTTAAAAAAAGAAGACTTTATAAAAATGTGTAAAGCATCACTCATCTTGCTGCACCTCAAGGAGTAAGAAAGCGGTGAAGGGAAAGATAGGGGAATGCAGACAAAGAATGACGAAAAATGCATCCAAAAACATTCTTGAAATTTGATCAGATAAAAATGAAACTCATAATTTCTTGTAAGCTAAAAGTATTTCCTTCCTTCAGAGACTGCTCCACCTTTATAGTTGCAGTGATCATTATATGCAAGCACAGTACCTCATCAGCCTCTGCATGGTCTAGAAGCAGTAACTCATCCTTCCTCTGCTTTCCTGAGCTGCCTATTTTCATACCAAAATCTACTCTAAAACTACTGCTTACATTCCCTCTCAGACAGTCTAATCAGCCACATAGCCAGTTAAAGAAATAGTTCCCAACTCATATTTAGCTTTGAAACCTATTCTTTTCATTTTAGCAAAAGCCACTGCATGCATCAGAAAATATTTTTTTTTTCTCTACTGTAATAGGTAATAGAAATTATTATCTGTTTCCGAGCCCTACCTTGTTAGTGTCCTTAGCTTGAGATAGGCAGAAAAATAGCAACTCTCCTCCCAGACTATTAAAATGGAGTCCTCTAAATTAAAACTGAGCAGCACATGAGAGAACAATTTACCATTATTTGCCATGAAAAGGCTTCTGTTGATGGATTCAAAGATGCTGTGAAAGAAGGAACTGATCACACGTCTTAGTGATTGAAACTCTGCTTCAAACTGTAGAAGTCAATGTCTTTCTTAAAGATCCATGTGCCTGTTATTTATAGGACTTTCCTTATCCTATCATCTGAATCTCTTTAATGGATCACTGCCCATTTTCCTGTGTAAAATTTGGTCATCAAAAAAAGCAATCTGGTTTCAAATGAATTCATCTCTTAACTTTGGCATACATAGGAAAGGGAAATTCAAAAATTCAAGATATCCAGATATCTTCCAAACTATTTGTTTTCTTTGTTGTTAAAATTACTTTAGAAAGGTAGCTGAAATTACTTTTATAAAGTAATAGAAATGTATCCAGCAGCGAAGCAAAATATTCCATCTTCTGCATAAGAAATTCTAAATTTGGTAAGGAAAAGTGATTTATTTATCTTGCAAAATTCAGTTCCCTAAAAAAGCCCATCAGTGGTGCTTACCTCTCAGCTCCAACGTGCAAAGGCTTCTGTTTTAATCCCTGCGATTGACAAAGTCCAGACTTGCAATACATGCATTCAAACCTGTGCAAAACTGGCTCAAAATTTGAAAACAGGGAAATCTCAGCTAGAATTTTAGTAGCCAATCTGATACTTTGAGAGGTAACACCTGAACTACAAACTCTCTCTGAACTGGTTTTCATCTGTGTTTTCTGAGTCCTTCTCTTTCCTGCCTTTCTTGTGGCTTTATGTTCACCAATAGTATCATGGAGGATAATAGCTTTCTGTCTCA
>JAUBOD010000279.1:597533-608039 GCA_032353885.1 Nothura maculosa | reverse complement strand
CTCGTAGGGCAGATGTTCCAGGCCCCTGATCATCCTGGTAGCCCTGCGCTGGACTCTCTCCAGCAGCTCCACATCCCAATATGCTCAATATGCTCCTGATACGACAAAAAGTGCAATGTGCATCAACACACCTTAAAAAAGAATTTGAATAGTTACATTTGTCCTTGGTTTAATTATCATCATTATTTCTGTGAGTCCTGAGAGATGTAGTTTTACAAGAGTGGCTCAAACTCAGAGGCGGATAACCAATTCTCTTCTCTCAAAGTTCCTTACACAAATAAATCTCTAATGTCTTGCCATCATTGAAAGAAAAGACTCTTCTACTTTTCTCTGCTGTTTGACTTTGAATATTCCATATTCTGCAGTCCACAACTCTAAGTACTTTCATAATTTGTTGGTTGTTTACATAACAGTAACACTAATAAGTGTTTTATATATATATACACACACAGAGATATAGTAATAATATATATACAGGTATATTTACAGAAATATTTGGGAGTATAAATAGTGATAAAAATAATCTGAGAGTTTCAACATCTGCAATTTAAATTGGTTAATAAAACTTGGTAATGAAATACTCTGTTACGAGTTTGAATCTAGGACAACTCTGCTTCACTTACTTAGTTATATGCCAATGAACTAGAATGCCACTAGAAATGGCAAAATATGCAAGATTCTTCTTCCAGTCCTAGGACCATGCATAATCTAGGCATGGCCATTCTTCCTAAATATGCCAGAACTGAGTTCTAAGATAAGAGATCTTTACTGTAATGTAGTTTAGGAACTATCTCTGGAGGAAGGCTTTAGGAAGAACATAATCCAATGTCCTAACAGAAAATTTCTTTCTTTCATCTTGGAAAAGAGCACAAAAGCCAGCCTTACTGGTTACAAAATGCCCAGTGCAAGAAATAATTTAGTCCTCTTTAGGACTACATAAGTCCTAAATTAAGCTCACTTGTCACTGAGAAATATTTCTGTAACTGAGAAGTATTTCTGTAGCTTCAAGTTCCATATTAAATTTGGCACATCATTCAAATTCAGACCTTATTTTTTTTTAATATAGTAATAATTTAGTAATTGCTGAAACTCGTGATATTTCAATAACCCTAGAATTAATGTTGAGAAAAAAGATTCGTGAATCAGTAAGGAACACACTTGTACATTAAAAGGACGAGATAAAGATCTTCATGTAAATTTTTCTAGTCAAAAAACTATCCGAATGATAAAATTTAGCAGAAGATAAAAGACTCCCAAACTTGTTTTTACTTACATGTCTTTCCTTATGATTCTTGTGTTTAATAACTACAGTAAAAATGCAGTTTTTATTTCTCTGTTCTTTGAATTCCAAGAATACTATTAATCTAAATAAATTTACTCTTAACTAAGGATACACCAGGAAAAAATATGCCTTTCAAAATATGCCTTTGATTTTGTTACTTAGCAGGTTGAAATAAAATATTTGCATTTGGAAATAGTGAACCATTAGTATTTTAAGTTCATCAGTAAAATTTTAACTCATTTGCCTCACGGTAAATAAACAAGCATAAGGATTCAGAGACCTCAAAGCTATGCACTAGAGTATTTTAGTGATTTTCTTGCTGAAGTATATTATGTAAATACAAAATGTAAAGCCCAGCAATGTGATATAAAGTTACTATGTCAGCCTTTTTTCTTTCTTTTCTAAATTCTACTTTAAATGGAGCACTTGAAACTACTCTCACTGTTGGATTGTTTAGTGCTTGATCTTACAGAACAATCAACTAACAATTGAGTAATACTTTCTTTCTCCATCCTAGCCCTATCTTCATACACAACAGTGATATAACTATTTAAGGAAGAAGAAAGTCAAGGAAAACAAGCTATTCCTCCTTTTCTGATATTTGAGACAATCTATGAGAAGTGCAATTATGGACAAAATTGTGCCGTGTGTAAAGAGAGATATTGTGCAGATTTACACTCAAAATCTTGTTAAGAGCAAAAGGCAACTCACCACATACATGGAATCAATATCTTATTCCAGCTGAAATCTACACAATCAACGGTTATTTTTATGAGCATCCACAGTCTAGGTAATCAAATGAATACAGGAAAGTCACCTCATTAATTTCATTAATATCACTACATAATTAAATATAATATTATCTTCCTACCCTTTTCTCTATTTTTATGGTCTTCCTCTCAGTAACCCACTATGGCCTATATGTGACACTCCAGTGGTCTTTGACTCTTCCTCCTACTGCTCCAAAAGAATTTTCCTGTTGTAGACCTCACTAGGTCACGAGGAAACAAAAATTGTTTTGTTTCCTCATTGTTTGTGCAATTTAGAAAATATTGTATTTTTACTGCTTGTAATAATCTATTTAAAGGGTGAGATCAAACAACAGTGGAGAAAGCCAGCTATTTGTCTTGGAATCCTCTGAATAGAGAGGAGATTTTAACTTCTTTGGAAGTTACTCAGCATATAATATCTTGTAGACATGTGAAGCAACCAGGATGAAAGGGAGAAATGAAAGATGTTTGCAGAGAGAGTGAAGATAAGGGAACATCCTGAAAAACATGGGGAATTCTGAACTGGAATAGTTACAAAGTATGAAGAACATACAAATAGTATGAAGAAACCTTCGGGAAACTTACACTGTATAGAGTTTGTTGTAAATTAATGTAATGCAAGTTTCTGGCTGCAGTAGGAAAAAAGGAGATGATAGATCTTTTTACAACTGTGTTTTCAGATGTTTCACCAAGGAGACCTGATCATTCTGTTTAAAAAGTTATTTTTGTTCAGTTTGTGGTTTAAGGACCACAAACTATAGGCTAGAGGTTAAATGCTCTTCAATATTTAGGAATGTTTATTTAAGGAAATGAAGCAGGAATACTCCATGTCAAAATTTTTGACCAGCTTTAGTCCTGTCACACATTTTGGGACGGATCTGCTGTCCTATTTTTATTTTTAATGTTATTTCCTCTCATATGCCTTCTCTCTGCACTGTTCACTACTCCTTGATTATGCCCAGCTCTGATGATTAGAAAGGTCTTACATATATTTTTTTTTTCTAGCACATAGAAGTCTTGCTTAGGAGCATACTTTCATAAATATTGAAGTATGGAATATGGAAGTGCTAATTTGATCAAGTTGCTTTTCTTACATGAGATAATTTTTGACTTTGTTAGCTGTTTTACTTCAAACTATTTAAAATAGTTGGATTTGACTATTAAAGGAATCTTATTTAAGAAATAGTAGCTATGTAGGCAAATACTGTATGTCTGATGCAGAGACAAATACATGTTATATGCTAAACTTGAATATTTATTTTTGCCTTAGGCATATTGCTAACAAACATTTACTATCTAAGCATTTTGCACATTGCCTACACTAGCAACACAGAGATTCTTTGAAGTTTATAGATGTCACTAATTTATTTATAGTATTTCAAACAAATATAAAGTCATCAGAGAATTAACATAAGATAAAATCTCTGCTTTTCTGAGGAGTAATTAAATGTATTTATCTATTTCTATTGCTAATATAAAGAACAGATTTAGATTTAAATATCTGTTACTTTTATGTCAAGAGAATGACAAAATAGAATCCTTCATTCATAACTGCTTATTGTGCTTTGTGGAAACAGCACTGCACAACTAAAGTGAGGAAATAGTAAGGAGCTTTTCTAGTCTATGCCCTAAAATGCTACTGGGTGCCATCCAATAAGGGACAGGCACAAATGTAGCATTTGTGCTTGTTTTCTACTTGTCATCAAACGTGTTCTGTTGAAGTGGCAGGTGCAAGTTCTTATCCTGTTTTTGGCATCCCGTAGTAGATCCTGGCTGAAGCAATCTATGCTTTCCTCATCCATTAGACAATTTGGAAAAACATGCTTTCATTCTTTAGGGCAAAATTTCAAATTTGTGTTTGCTTGCAGAGACTGTTCCAATGAAAAGAACTGTGTATAAATGGCTCTTGAATTATTTAATCTCAGTACAGTTTAGGAGCATTTCAGTTTTAAGTGTACTATTAAAACACTGCATGATTGTCTATTTTGAAAACGTTAATATTTTGCTTTTTCTCCTCTGAATCACAATGGCTAAAAAAGAAAAGGAAGTCTATTAGCAAATTACCAAACTTCCTAAACCTCAGGCTTCATGTTTATCTTTCAGTTAAATAGCTTGAGCATGTAATATGTGCCAGTGGTAGCCCTTCTTCTGTCTCTCAAAATATCAGAGAAAGTTATTGTCAAATGATGGAAAAAGCACCTTTTGGACACATTCAGATAGTGTACATGAAAAGTTTGACAGGCTATCTCCGGTCAAATATCGATAATGGCTGTGTGGTGTTACTATTCCATAATAATTCCATAATGGTACAGTCCTGAGAAGAAATACAGCAAGAGAAAACTCTCTAGAGCTCTGTAAGTCTCAATGACACATGTAAATCCAGAGACATTCTGTCAGTGACAGTGCTGACTTAAGCAGTTTTGCTTTACTGATTGCCTATTTATGACAATAGGAAAGTTTTAGTCTATGTAGTATTCTGCAATAACAAATGAAGTTGCTACTTCCATTTTTTTCTCTCTCTTTTACGGTTTTTGTCGCTTAGATCAATTACAGGATGACATTAGCCTCCTACAATAATCTGATTGGCTGAGAGCTGATCAGAAAGGTAGAAGAGGCAGTTATTGAAACTGCCTTGAGGATACTGGGATATATGACTTTGTCATCTGAAAATATCGATGTACTTCTATCAACTCCGTGAAATTAATTTTTCCTATCAGGAAACTAATTACATAATATCCCTTCTCTCTCATCATATGCCTCATGATTTGCAGTATAGAGACTCTCTGGATCAATGAGAAGCTATGGGACTTTCCCATGTCTGATATCTAGCAAGGCCATTGCCTGTGACAGAGCATGAGACAGTGGAATCTGCAGGATCTGGCTTATATATCTGTTCTGCAGGATTCCTTAGTGGCCAACCCATAATCTGAGTGGCTCTCCCATAATCTTCTGGGAGAAATGGGATGGAGAAGCACTTTAAAGACTGTATTTTGTCCTTTCAAGCACAAAAGACTTTTACAAAAAATTCTACAAACATATTCAGCGAGAATATACAAGTTTTTGAAAATGACTGTGAAACAATGGGAAATAGCTTTTGCTTCAGGTCATCCAGTCATTGTTCAGAATCCTCACATAGACTTCTTGTGCTGGAATGTTGGAGAGAGTGGGAGGAAGGGTCATGATAATTTTATTTAGGCACATGGAGTACTGGATTCCATAAATTTTAAATCAAGACAGCAGGCACATTCAGAAGCAAACTTACACCAGAGAAATTTCGAAGAAACTTCCATGAAAGAGCACAGCTGTTTTTTAAGTTATTAAAACACAGGAAGTTTCATCTTTCTATGAGAAAGAACTTCTTTCCTGTGAAGGTGACAGAGCAGTGGAACAGGTTGCCCAGAGAGGTGGTGGGGTCTCCTTCTCTGAATATCTTCCAAATTCACCTGAATGTTACTCTGCGCCACATGCACTAGGTGTCCCTGCTGTTGCAAGGGGGCTGGACTAGGTGATTTCTAGAAGTCCCTTCCAACCTTTAACCATTCTGTGTGTAATTTTGTGATTTTAAATTAGGGTTACTCTATGCATAAAAGTCTAAACAGTAAATATAGGAATAATCCTGTAACTGTGTTCCCATCATAATTTATTTTATGCATCAGAACTTGAATCTTGATTGCATATCTTGAACTCATTGTATTTTTTGCCATTATACAGAATCAGTCAAATTGGATATGTATAGGCATAATTGCTTGTCACAGAAACATGCATATCTGCATTTTTGATGTCATTCATGTAATAACCACTTAATAAACTCTTTTCTTAACCATTATATGGCTATTTCACTAAAATCATTCTTTTTTTTTGACATCACAGTGAAGACCTATTTAAGAGTTAAGCGTTTTTTTCTTATTCATTTTTCTGGGACATGGCTTAAAGAACAAGTCAATAAGTTATAAAATAGTAAAATCATAGAACAAAACCATGGTCATACCTTGCTCAGAAAAAAGCAGTGTGGGGTCTGCTGTTGTATACAAAAACAAAAGTGTATATATATATATATATATATATATATATATATATATATATCACAGAATCACAGATACATACGTGAATGACAACAATAAGTTTAAAGAAACACTAATAATTCTGCATGCTTTGTATAAGGCTCTAACAGTTACTAAAATCAGATCCTTTAACTCAGTTTTGTAGATGTTTCTCTTTCCCATAAATATATTTTCAATTCACACAGAGCTGCACTTTGAAGGTGGGGTGGGGCGGGGCAGGAGATATGAAATACTGTGTTAGTTATATGTCCAACTCTGGCAGTATTAGATTCACAGTCTGTCACCTTCCTAGGAGCATATCGAGTTCATGAATAGTATGATCAATTATAGGTCCGACTCTGGCA
The DNA here is from genome assembly GCA_032353885.1 of Nothura maculosa. Taxonomy (NCBI): domain Eukaryota; kingdom Metazoa; phylum Chordata; class Aves; order Tinamiformes; family Tinamidae; genus Nothura; species Nothura maculosa. The sequence goes on along the minus strand of JAUBOD010000279.1, from coordinate 601,582 downwards.
GTATCAGATTCACAAATAGCACAATTTATTCAAATGCAACATTTACAAAGCAGGTTTCACAGTACAGGAAAGTCTCTACTACAGTGTGTTTTTTTTTTTTTTTCTAGCTCTAGTGTACAAACGTGCAGTCATCACTCACCCCAGAAGATGGGAGAGAGCTGTCAGTCTTGATGAGTCTCCTCAGGCAGCGTCCCAATACAAGGGGAGGAAAGAGGATTCAGCTGGTCAAGCGATCCTGGAAGTTATGATGGAATCTTCCCTCCTTAGTTCACATTTTATACCTTTTTTTCACCTTTAGGTGGAGCATGAGTGGCTGTAGTCATAGTTAGTATTGTTTTTGATTGGTGAAAAAGTGTCTTGCTTTCATTTAAAGGTACAGTCAATAGAAAATCTAGAGCGCATGCTTAGTGAGGAGTGGTCATACTTTGGAGTTGGATAACTTTTGGAATAGAGGCGTGTGTTGGCATTATAATGAGTTCAAGCAAAATTCATCTGAAAGGCGTAATTTTCCACCTTTGCTGACTCAATCCCGGACATCTTGTTGTATATCTCCCGTTCTGCAGCTACTGTGCAGCTTATCAGCAGAACACAGGATGTACAGCAGAGTTTGGCTGTGGTGTCTTCTATCTGCTCCATCCTCCATTACTTCTCTTTACAGCTGCCAGGAGGGCAGATTGTGCAGCCTAGGGAAGTGTGGAAGAGCAGAGTCCATGTGTATCAGATCATCCTGGAAGTAGCAACTATGCATCGCCTCAAGCAAGCAGCTGCAATGCCATAACTTCTGTTAGGCCCTGCTTTTTCTCTAAGTTCCCCCTTTTCCAGCAATTCTTTCACACATACAAAGATACAAAATTGAGACTCCATGTTTATATGAGAGATCTGTCTGTTTTCAATGGAAAATCATTATATAATATTCCAGAGGTTCATCTAAGAAGATCCAAAATAGCATAATGTACTGAGTACCATCATAACTGAGAAATTATTTACCCAGCAAAGCATTCTTTTGTGGCAAAGGATACTAGTGAGATAAAGGTATCATCTGAAGTTCACAAGACTACTCAGAAGACTTTGATGCCTTGATAAACCGAGACCATAACTATTTTTATGTAAGCTAATTATAGTAAAGAAATATCCCTTAGGTACAACTATACAGTGATCTCATGGTGTCGCTATAGTGTCTGATATTTTCTTCACTGTCAAGTAACCAAGGGTGCCACTTAATTTAATTCTCATTTTAAATCCCAGATTTCCATCTATTAATGCTCTTCCACCGAATTCCTTTTTTTTTTTTTTTTTTTTTTTTTTTCCAATAGAACAAATGCAGGTTTTACAAATAAAACCCTGGCAGCAGTATTAGTACTCTCATACAATCTACTATTGTAATTGCAAAATGTGCCGATAAAATGGTTTTTTTTTGTTTTGCATTGAAATAAATAATTATTAAATAAATAATAAATAATGTAATTATTTAACAAATAATTAAATAAGTAATTTACTTAATATTTTTTCTTCTTCACTCAGTTATGCTGACCTGAAATGGAATAGTTAAAAAGTGTGTCTACATCATATCATATGAGTTACTACCCATATAAATTAAGATATTTTTCAAAGTAATATTTTAGTTTTTAATTCCAGGAGTCTTGTCTGGTAATTCTTTGGAGAATTTTAGTACCTGTACACGTGTTCTGTATATGAATACTTTTTTCCACAGGTTTTTAACAGAAATAGTGAAGATGCAATTTCTTTAAAATAATATGTTTGAATTTAAATTCATTCAAAAATAAAAGAGGTGCTAAACTAACTTAATCACTATTTTTGGCAAGATAACAGTTCTCATATTTTCTGTGAGGCTGTTTTTTATTATTGTTATTTTGAGATTTTACATTTCATTTGCTGCTAACTTTGCATGGGTGATGATATTACAAGAAATAAAAAATTGAAATTCTAATCAGTGTTTATGGTGTCAGTGGAATGTAAGTGACAGTAATAATTCTTGCATACTTTTCATTCTATGTAAAGTGAAATTCAAAGATTTCTGACAAGAAAGCTGATTAGAACTGCTGTGATAAAAATGAAAATTTAAATAGTAAGATATCACATAGTAGGTTTTTTACAGCTTATGTTTATTCATTATGTATTTATCATATAGACATTGATATAGATATACCCCTATATTATATATATATATACACATAGATATATAGAGATCACAGAACTGCAGAAGAATCCCAAGGAATAACAAGGACTTCCCCTACAAGGTGCATCTCAGTCACAAAATGAACTAGATTCCTCCATTAAAAGCTTATATTACAAAATGAAAGATAAAAGCACTCAGATAGGATGGCTCAGACATGCAAATGCAGATGGAATGAGCAATAGCAAACTTTCAATTTAGCATACCAGAATTTACTACCTCCTTACATATACAGTTGTATATATGATCAGTGCTACCCTTTCTCCATCACAGTGAGTCAATCTGAAACTACTAAAACAAAACTGAATGACATTAACAAAAGTGAAATAGAAATGGCTGTATCTGCAGATACAGGAAGGTAACCTTCAGTAAGAAAATGCTGAAGAATATCTGACAAAAACAATCTCTTGAATAAGCTGAGCTGCACCTAAAAAAAGCAGATGGCTGCTGAAATCTGATGAATTGAGTTTTCCTGAATCCTATTTCACAATATTAGACAAAAAGACATATTGCTTCATTTGGCACACTATGCTAATAAATATTTGTGTTCTAATTACACTGATATCTCTCTGAACAATGAATAATTTTAAAGCAATTTGTTCACTCCAGAATTTTTATTTAGTTTAGTGCTAGCTAAATTACATGCTACAATTGAGGTTCATTTTTTTCTGCTGCTCTCTGTCTTTCTCTGGATAGTGTTCCTAGTTGGAACTTCAGCAATCAAAGTTTGAGATTTCTTCCTTATTAACATAGGAAAATTTACTTTTTAATTTCTGTTTCACCATCACGGACTACTAAAGCATCTGCTGTATTTTATGCCAAAATAAAGTTACAGATTCAAACATTTATACAGAGTTTTGTTGCAATTGCTGCACATTTCAAAAAAAAAAAAAAAAGTCATAGCTGTCCATACTCTATGCTAAGATCTGCCTCTACAAACACAGGTTGGAAAACATTTTATTTCCAGAACAAAAAGTAATTACTTTTTAAGCAGCCAGTGAGATTTGGGCTTTGATTACAGCTGAGATATCAGGAGTTAATAAGTCGCATCGCTTTGCTTCATTCACGTTGCCTTGACTTACACAACACAACATGACACATACCATTGCATAAAGCTAGCACAGAATTTAAACATATTCATTATATGGAAAACTGAGTTTAAAATAGAAATGATTCTTTAAGTGTCAATACCCAAAAACCAATAAAATAGTGTTCAGGAATTAAGGGAACTTTTTGGCAGTGTAAAGTGATGTGGATAGTCTTCACTCTGGTACTGTAATATTCTTTTACTAAAAATCACAAAGATCTAGACAATTATGGAACCAATAAAAACTTTTCTGCAGGCAATAGGCATGCCACCTCCTAAACAGCAGAGATAAAAAAAAACTTTAACTGTCTTTTAATTTTCTCTGTTAATTTCACCCAACATAAGGAAAAATAAAAAGATATAGAAAGTGGCAATAAGTAGCACACCAGCTGAAGGGACATTATTTTTAAAATCTGTCACAATCTCAATCTCTTAAGGAACCCTACAACATGAAATCAAGTTTAATTTGACCTTCTAGGACCTACAGTAAAATATAGACTATTGTGAACCATGACCTACAATAAAATACTTACAGGCCAGTAGGGAAAAGCCCTTCACTTTATTGACAAGATAATTCCCATATTTAGAAAATTTTCATTGTTATGTTTTTTTTGTATCCAGACTAGGCAGGGGAGCTGTCAGATATTTGTATGTAGATTTGTGTGATAAAGCGACATCTTTCTTTCTTTCTTTCCTTTCCTTCCTTCCTTCCTTTCCTTCCTTCCTTCCTTTCCTTCCTTCCTTTCCTTCCTTCCTTCCTTTCCTTCC
>JAUBOD010000279.1:582131-594816 GCA_032353885.1 Nothura maculosa | reverse complement strand
TTTATGTGCTTTTTATGTGCTTTTTATAGCACATATTTTGTGCTATAAGCATTTGAAATCAGCCAAGTTACCACAAAACAGAGTATTTGTTTTCTTGAGTTAAAATTAGACAACCAAAACATGGCAAATCTTATCTCATTCACAAAAATGATAGTATTTTCAATTATGTAGATTTTGTTATATTTCCTATAGTGAAAGGAAAACTCATCATGATTTTCGTACACATTCTACCCATCAAATGACTAAGCTTTCTCTTACTCTTTTGATACCTTCTTTAAAGAAAACTAATACCATGAACCAGCTAAAAACTACTCTACTCTAGATGTCTTTTAAAGCAAGTTTACTCAGATGCTTCTATCAGAGAAAGAGACTTCTCTATGGATTCTCCCAAGTCCTCTTGTACTTCATTGCAAAGTTACACCTATTAAGCAGTACTTTTACAGTTGGGAATATTCAATTCCCCTCTCTAAAAATCTTGATAAGAACAATGCAAAATGAATTAACTACTTCTATTGCAAAGCAAATATAATAAGACTATATCTGTAGCAGTTACACTATTTTTTTCCAACCAGGGCTTTATTTTACAGAAGCATACTACATGCAGTGATGTCTGTTTTGTTCTAAGAATAACAAAGATTGTAAGGGAAAGAGTAAACAAACCTGAGAACATTTCATTATTTATAATGAAATAGTGTTTAGGTATACTGGTTTGTATGTTATCTAGTTAGGACAAATGAAAAAAAAAGCTAACTGTTTTTATGAGATATATGTTACCTGTATGCTGCGTATATTTATGCAATTAGTAGGTCCCATATGTCTCATTTTTGTGCCTATGTCACTGAAAGTCTGAATGGATCAAGTTAAAATAATTATTTTTCATCATTTTTCTAGTAATTAGAAATAGAAGTAGATGAATCTGAATAGGAAAAAAAACAGAAAGATAAATCATATTAATGACTTTTAATGAGAGTTCTCCAGCAAATATAACAAGGGAATTGTTTTTACAATCATTGATATGAAATAACCTATATAATGTCAGACTGTGATGGATGTAGGAAATCATTTTCGGTCTAGACATGATTTTGCCCTTCTGCTGACTTCCTGTATCTTCTTATACTAAGGTTATGATTTGTGAAGTTTGAAATTTGCGAGCATTAGATTAATCATTTGATTTCATTCAAAAACAGTATACTTTGCCTATTCTTTCCAGTAACTTTCATATTGCCCTGAAAACAAGCAAACAACCAAACAAAAAGAAATCAAAAACACACAAACATTTATAATTAAATCAAACACCAGTGAATATCTTGGGAAAAAAGAAAGAATAACAAAATGTGTAGTATTTTTTTAAATAAAAAATAATGAAAAATGGTTTAACTCTTCCAGATAAAACATTTAGGCAAAAATAAAAACCTGCTTGGCTAAAGACATCCACTTTTTATTAGTAGTATATTAAATTCAGTTTAATAAATTTCTTTGAAATATTTAAAGAAAAAAATTATTAAATCAGTTTTATGGATTTTCTTCCTTCTTTGACTAATTTCAAATCCAATTATGATCTGATGGTAGAATTGATATGTATTAAGAAAGTCCCAAATTTTCATGAATTGTTCATATATTTGTAAAGATATTATGAAAAAATATATTTTGAAGCCTTTCGAATTCTGTTTAATGGGATGTGTACTCAAAGTGATCTGTACTTTCTAGGATCTGTACTCAGAAGACTACCTGCTTGACAGGAAGTTCTTTTTTTGGCAAAGAAAGGGAATGGAATTAGTCAATCACTGTTGTAATTATATCCCACTACAACTGAAAAACAGCCAGCACATTTCAAAATTTTTCTGCTATGTAAAGATTTATTACATGTGTCAATGGAAATGTTGTCCTGAAGTAGTAAATGCAATGTGTGAGTGATTATACACTATGCATACCTGAGATGTAAATTTAAGATACAATTAGATTATTACAATAACAAAAACTGTAAAATTTCATTCTTTGATTTGAAATTCCCTCTTGGAAGACTTACATGGTTCATTACAATGGTTCTTAAAATTTGCTAAAGTTATGCACTTATTCTGATTCTCAAATTCAGTATACATGCGATAAGGTTACATACAAATCTGTAGTGATTCTGTATGACAATACTATTTGTTATTTGGACTTAACATATTCATAGCTTCCTACAGACTTTGAAACTTAGTATTATATTGCATCACTGTTTTAGATGCATGTGTTTGAACTTGGTTGTTCAAAAAGTCATTTCACACAGCAAATACCTCAGTGTCAAACAATCCAGGCTGATTATAATACATTTTGATAAGATTCATATTAATGTTTGTTGCCTGGAAGTTTTATTCAGACATTAAGATTCACCTTCTTAGAAGATGAATCATAGATAATAAAAATATGGTATTGAAAAAGTTGAAGGGAACATTTATTCCACTGACACGGTAGATCTTGATTTCAAAAAAGCAGAACCTGAATAATGTTCTGACAGGATCCTAGAGAGATGATATATTCTGAACAGTGAGTAACTATAAATTGGACCATCTAATTCAACAATTTTATCTTCTTGTTTTACTGACAGATTTCTAGATTGCATTGTGTCTTCTGCATTCTTGACAGTGTCGTTTACAGATTTTGAACTAGATGCACCTATGAAATTTTACTGAAGCAAAAGGATGACACAGCAGTTACTGAGTAGATAATCCAAAAGCAATCTTATTGCACAAGTACAAATGCGTCCAGCTACTGGTGTGTTGAATCTTATTATTTTGTGCTGATGTGTATAGGAAAATATTGGCTTGATTTCCAGGCTGTAACACTGAATTTACAGGTTTGACAGGTTGGAGGGAAAACTATTTGATTTATAAACAGACCACTAATTTGTTATGGTTAAAAACAAAACAAAAAAATACAAGGTCAGACTGCATATATCTTGGAGTACTTGGAATAGCAATGCTATAGCTAGCAGCTAAAACTACCTGAGAAGACTGAGTCAAATTGCTCCAAAACTGTTATATCTGCAGTCTAGCACCAATCTGTGGCCATTGTAAACATACAGGAGAGGTGTTCTTGGAATCTATGATCATATTAGAAGTCTGGCTGTGTTTGATGATCATCACTTTCATATGAAAATTTATATTCATCTGAAAGTAAGATCCTAAGACTGTTCTTAAAAAAATGATACTGTCTATTGCAGGAAGCCCTATAAATGCCACACAAACATTTTGGCAGAATGGTGATTGGTTATTCATGCCAGATTAAGATATAAATTATAAAAAGTACAGTAGCCATTCAGCTTCAGCATAGAGAGAAGCTTGGGGCTAGAGGTGCACTCTGTATTTTTTAAATAGTTTCCATGTTTTACTATGGACCCCTCCATAAACAGCATGTAAAATATTTTCTGTAGTTATTAAAAAGGAAAATGCTCAAGCATAACTTTTTCGTCATAAGTAGAAGTAAATACAAGAATATTCTCCTAAACCACTCATTCAGATTCAGTAAATTCAGAATAGATTAACATTAGAATTAACATTGAATGTTAATCTAACCTTAACAGGTTGGTATAACTGCATTCTCTAAGAGGAGATTTGACTACTTTCAAATGACCAGAAAATATTTACTGGTTCTTATTCATGGTCTCTCTCAGTCTTTTCCCTCTCAAGTTGTCTACTTTCCTTAATTTAGTTAAATATTCATAAATAATATTTTTTAAAAAAATCTATGGGTTTAGTTTTCTTTAAATAGTTATGAAGCTACTGAACTACAATTTAATTTTGATCTTTTCACTGCATCTTCCTTATTAGAATTTGTCATGTGATAAAAGACATACTAATGTTTCTCCCTACTTACATAATTTGTTCCTGACAAATTCTGATAATATATTATTCATTAGATCATCTCCAAGATTGTCACAAAAATAAATGGTTGTTTGTTTCTGTGTTTTTTCAAAGAACTTCATGAATGAACAGTAATTCCCTACTCCCTTCTACTTTAAGATGACAAGAAACCACAGACACTAAGAAACACAGACACTAAGAAAAAAACACACACAGTAAGTGTGTGGTTTTCTCATATTGTGTAACTCCGTCTACTCTGCATGATTTTTCAAAGGCTCTTTCAATATTAACAAGAGGACAAACAGATGATATTTTTATTATTAGGTGGCACTATGTAATAGGTTTGGATCTATGGAAGCAACAGCTGCCTCTGAGGCACTCTAATCTGTAATTTGAATGTCCAGGATATTGGCTGCATTTTCAGAGAGTATATTTCAGTTTAATTCCATTTCAAAGGAATCTACCTTGCTCTAAGATCATTATGCTGTCCCCGTTGAAGTGTACTCAAAGGATCACTAGAAGATTTACTACAAAAGTTCATCTGAACTGAAGAGCCACTGTAGATGCACTTGCATTCTAAATATCTTTCCAATACCAGAGTATTTATTAGTTGACATTTTATGCTTTCTTTGACATGACTTTTTTCAGTTTGTTGAAAGATTCTGCAAATACAAGCTTTGTACCTGGTAATTTCCATAAAAAATAAAAAAATAAAAATCACATCATGTTGCATACAGTTGTACTAATATGCAAAAAAAATGCAAAATACAGTTGTACTAATATGCAAAAAAAATGTAACAGTCACATGTAAAGAGGTAAGTAGGTAAGTGTTGCACATGGTGCAGACATATTGAGTTTAATAGGAAATGGAGAGGAAAAATAGCTTGGTAGCTAAGCTGATATTTGTGCCCTAGCTGAATAGGCCAAATAGACCTCCAAGCATTTTGATAGCTGATTGTACTCTTGGGATTATATACTTTTTTTTTTACCCAAAACAACTCACCATTTATCCCTAACACATGCTCAATAAACAGCTGCTGAGCTTCTTGGCATTGCTGATGTGCTGTGTATATCTCTCGAAGATAAACAACACATGACATTCATATTGTTCCTACTTTGCATTTTCATTTTCTGCCCTGCTAGTCACTATTCCCAAAACAGCTTTAGAAACCATTAGATTTACAGACAAAATGATGCATCTCAAAAACTGCTTTATTCAAGGGAAAAGTTTGATTGTTGTAATGACACTTAACAATATCTATTTCTCTGTGTTTTGTTAACAGAATCAGAATAAATGGTGCAAATCAAACCCTTTTTTGGAATTTACCCTCAACAAAACAAGGCAATAAAGAACAGAGTATGTTGTACTTTTCAAATCAAACATCTATTATGAGTGAATCCAGAAGAAATATACATACACTAGGAATTAATCACTTGTTATTAAGCAATGTTATTTTTAACATGCAAGACTAGCACAGTAAGTAGATTTTATTTGGCATAGATTCCTCTTGAGGAACAAAAGAATAATCTCACTTTAAACAACAGCTCTAAAGTCAAAAAGTTTTTAAATGGCTCTCTATTCTTCTTTCAGTCCTCTGTCCAGATAAAGAACAATTTCTCATCCATTGAAAATCTTTATATTTGAAAAACAACAAATAATTAAAAAAGACGCTCCTTCATAAGAATGTGATTCTTAGAGCAATGAAATAGATGTTGAATCAGGAAGCCACTACATCACAATAAAGCAGGAACCAAACATATTTTTGATTGCCATTCCTGTTCTATGAAACTGTAAAAAAATTGCCATTGATGTATGCACACCTATGAGAACACACATACCTGCAAAGTCATAGTTTTTATCTTTCAAAAGATATATACATATTCTCTTCAAAGTTTTGCACTAGTATTTCAATGGCTTATTGGATTCAGCATTTAATTCTGGGTACAAGTCAAAATCAGGTAATATACTTCAAAATTCTCAAGCACAGGAAACAAAAAAAATCATATGTGTTACTGGGTGCTACATCAGAAGCTGAAAAAGATTTTTAAAAGAAACAACACAATTAGCAGAGACAGAGAAGATGGTCATCATAAGCATAGAACTTTTCACATTTGTTAGGCCATATATTAGAAACGTATTTTAGAGATTCATGAAACACATTCCTAAGAGAGAGGCACTTAGAGGCTGCCTTTAAAGAGGATGACTTTCTTTGACAAATACTTTCTTTGCAGGTTATCAGAGTTCATAATTTCTGAATCTTGACTCTTCTAATGATATGATATAATAAAATCTGTCTGATATTTCAGATGGAAACCATTGTTTACCTTAATAGTGATTTATATCCTGAATAATATTAGGTATTTCCAAATATGGAAAATCACTGTAGATATTCATTCTTTCCATGTGTTTTAGAACATTTTCACCTTATACTGCCTGTTCAATTAATGCTTATTTTATAGGTATTAAAAGTATTATAAGAGACTGCCTGGCACATAAATTCTGTTTTCAAGACTCATTTGACACCAAAAAGAGTTAATGAACCTACATAAAGAAATATAGCTGGCTGTTTAAAGATTTATTTTGTATTTCCAATTTCAGTGTTTGCCCCTTATTCCTTTTTCGGTTGGAAAACTAATGTAAAGATTACCAACCATCATGCATTTAAGTTTTGAGTAATCATTTGAGTTCTACAGTACCGGTAACAGATTTTCTTTGAGAAAGAGTAAAATATAAAAGGTTTATTAGCTAGTGGAGCATCAGCTGGTATAGTCCAAAATATAATCAAATAATAATCATAAAGAAAGTCTGTAATTGCCACACAGATATATATCAATTAATGTATTATAAATAGTTTACCTGTGGTGATCTTGAGCACCAAACAGAAGTTTGATATAGAAATAAACACATATAAATTAAGAAAAGAGAAATCTATGTTAAAATTTTAATGTGTGGAGACCCTTTTCTTGGGATTTATCTTAGTTTTGACAGATATTCAGCTCACAGATTTCACTGACATGCCAAGACAGTGACTGTAACATGCAAAAAAGGGAGCCTTTCACAACTCAGCAAAGACAGGGCATTACCAGGTTCTTTCTCAAGATATGGTTTGCTGCATAATATGAAACACCTAACACTAACAAATATCAAAAGATAGCCAAATTCTAGTCAATTACCTAATCCATAATTTTTCTCAATTATATTAAACACAAGTGACCAAAACTGATAACATTGTGTGTCATATCTGGGAAAGGCAGAATGCTTGAGTAACTATCTCCACACACACACACACAGAAACACACACGGATGAAAACGTTACTTAAATTGCATTGTTACTTTCATTGTATTGTAAGTACAAGGAAGAGTAACTCTCTTTAGTTCCCTGAACTGCTTTGACTTTTGGATCTGCTTGCTCAAAAAAGTACTGAATATAATTGCTTTCTTATTCTCTTCCCATTGTAGGTGGGAAATAGTCAATCTCTTGACTTGCTGTAATAGTCATATTTTGGAAGGCTTGTTGTCTTACCACCTCAGTTATTTACTCTTTTCACAGGGGAAGAACGAATTATGGAAAGAAGAGTGAAGAGAATTGGGATGCTGAGTACTTTTCTCTGAGTGTAATATGATTTAGTGTTAAAATGGATTTGCTGAAACTACAAATCAAAACAAGACCCAGATTTTTTCTCTAAGCTGTGAACAACACATGAAGCAATTCTCAGTCCAGTACACTTATGCATCACATCCTGCACAAGGAAATATCTTAAGTCACTCCAGAGCAACCTATGTTTGTGTATAGGCATTTTACTGCTCTGAGGAGCAGTAAATGAGGAGTACTGAGGAGTACTCCTCCTCAGCAGTAAATGAGGAGTACTGAGGAGTAATGTGAATACTGTATACTGTAATCTGATTTTGAATTCTTATGCAAAAGATTGTTAATGGAATTTTTCATTGATTTCTGGAAGACTGTTTTTCAGGGAAAAGAAAGAAGAAACATTTATCATGATGGCCCTGCAACATCTCAAGACAAAACAAATGATGTGTTAAGTTGCACAACACCTCATCAAATTTCCAACTCAAAGCAGCCACTGTATGAGAGAAGGAATTTCAGTTTGTTGTTATATGAGGGATATGTAGCACTTCATGAGAGAGTACAAGTCATATTCATCTGATCCATTTTGCTAAAATCACTATCTTAGTAGCTAGAAGGAATAAAGTGTGATATAGGCTGCAGCAGCAGAAAGGCTCGCTCATGCCCTTTGGAGAAAGTGTCTCATGCCCTTTCTTAGATTATATTTCAAATCTTGGGCAGTAAGTAGAATGATTTTGCACTGAAGTTGCATTTCTTAACAACATACTGAATATTATATTACATAGCTATGTAACTAAAAAATTTGCACAGTCCAGATATTCTACTTATTAAAATTAAACCTTAGTTCTTTGTCCCTTTAAAAAGAGTGAGAGAAAAAAAATGTTACGTGTTGTGTACATATTATGAATTGGCACACACATGTCCTTCAGGTAACTGAACTCCAAATATTATGGATTCAGCCTTCTTTTTTCAAGTTCGTTTTTAATATGTATATTTTGGCAACTAATGTAGCTGTCACCGAATATTAAATATTACAAGTTCTTTTATATTTCTCTATTTTTATTTAATTTGCAAATAAAATAGATTTCAACTCCATTTTCTCTTCTGAACTTTCAAATTGCTATTTTCATGGAGTTTAACAGGAATTTATATATGACAACATCTCAAAGGTAGAATGTAATTTCCCATAAGAGGCAGCTAATTTATAGCTTTCAACACACAAATGACCCTTGCACTTTGGTAATTGATTCACTAATTCCATTACACCTGCTCCATTTATCTTAAGAAAAATGATAAATAAAATGTACAATTCATTTACACAACATTCACTACTTAAACTATTTTAAAAAAATCTAACATAAATTCTAACAAATTCTCTACATGAGAGAGGAACAAAATTGAAAATAGCATGACTGATTGATGTTACTTATAGGTCACCAGCACAGACAAAAGAATCTGAATTCAGACCTAATGTAATGCTACTAAAATTAATTTACACCAGGAATGCATTTGTCTTGAAGTTTCTGAAAGAACACATTTGAAAAGGAAGTTCTATTTGCACTGTGGGATTTTTATTCTCTTGTTGAATATCTATTCAAACCCACAAGTCCCTTCAAGTAATATAGAGAGTCCATTTCCAAAAATAAAGATGTACTAATGTAGTTTTATCTTCTTTCTCACTGATATAAAGCAAAAGCTACATTCCATATAAAACAAAAAAAGAAAGTGACTAGGAAAGTGTTTGATTTCTTTACTGAAAAAAAAGATAGCATCAAAGTTTTTCCTTCCTCTATAAAATAAAATGATTCATTTTTTTTTATAGTTATCAGAGCATCAGATATTATATATAGTATATATATATTTTATATAATTATTGTTAGCATACTGTATATCAAAACCAATTATAATTTGTTGAATTTACAAAAATTGACTAGTTTTATTATCAGAAGTTAAATCTGATGAAGGTATCAAAAATGCAGTCACTCTTGTACAGGATATTCAGATATACTTGTACTTTGCATTAGGAAGATAATTTTTCATACTTAGAGGGACAGAAGTAAACGTTCTCTAGCTTTTGGTGAGTTTGAAATTTCTTTGTTTTTAGACTGGAGAATCTTAGCTTTGTTCAGAAGAGTTTCAACTTTTCAGACTGATCAAGAAAATATTGAAATCAGTCTGTGCTTTAGCAGTGACTCATATTCTGTGATGATCTCATTTCTCCCTCTCATGATAATATACATTGGCATAGTATTACTGATTTAAAGGATATAAAAATTTAAAAATGCTGAGAATTTGGCCAATGTGTGGAATGTTGATGGTTCCACAAACATCTAATGATGTTACAAAATATATGCAGACATACTTGGATTTAATCCTATGAAGACTTTGAAACACTTCAAACAGTCACAGGAGATCATCTGTTTTCATATAAGAATTAGTACCAAGAGATCTGATAATGAGGAAAATTAATGGTCACAAATTTTCATTAGTAAAGAGTATTAATAGATTTAAGATTCTTGTTTTTCTTAGCCTAGAAGAGTGATAAAGATGGGGAAGTATTTTTAGAGATATAAGATTATGAATAGTAAAGAAAATCATAATCTAATAAATACTATTTTTCCTGGTAAAAGGGTATGAACCAGACAGCACCAATAATTAAAATAACATTAAAAGGTTGTTTCATTTGCCTTAAAAAATGACACATAATAAAAATGTGAAAGTTATTTCCATTTTGGATTCTAACAGTAAAACATAATACATTAAAACAGAGTTCCATCTCCTTAAAGCAAGAATATTCATCCTTTATTTTTCAAGAATAAATATCAAAGATGATAATCAGGTGTGTGGAAGAATTGCTTGGAGATTAAGTTTAAATTAAAGTGTTTCATAACTTTCTGTTCTTTCCATCTGCCAGAATTCTCCAGTCAAATTTGTTAATGTCCCATGTCAACTTCTAACTTGTCCTGTGACTTCTGTACCATTTAGCATCCTTATATATTTTATCTTCGCTTCAGATTTTAAATGTTAGAGTGCAGTATGTTAGAACTATATATGGAGTATATTTGGAGAAGATTTATCATTCTACTAGCTTTACTTGCTGAAGCAAATGTCCAAACAGAGCTAAAAAATAAAGTTGTTTCCTTAGTCATAGTAGAATTTTAATTGATTGTGGTTGTGTTGTTAATAACAACCACTTGAGTCAAAACAGTGCTGAAATAAGTCTCCTAAAAGTTTGATTTTGTTATTTTCATAAAATAGTCAAATATCTTACTATCTGTGCTCTAGCGAAGTATTTGAAATGCTGCTTGTTTTCAAAAGCTTCTGGCAAGGCAGGCAGTATTCAAGAGTCCAGCCTGAAAGATGTGATGACAGTAGAACAGTTGTGACTGCCTGCCTAGCCACGTAATGGCTCCTTTGCTGGAGCCTCCTCCCTTGAGGATCTTGATCTCTAAAATCCTAGGAAATATGCATCATTGGAGGTCGGTAGATGCTGTTTGCAGAGCTCCTCTTCAATGACGTCCACTACAGGAAATAGCTGTAAAATATATACAAGCTAGTCATGTATGCCCGTCTAGTCAAATATGCCTGGGAGATATATTTCTCTCTTTCTGATACAGACTTCTTCTTTTTCAGCAGTCCCAGCTGGCATCTGGCGTGATAAAGAGTAGCACAAGGTCATTGACCGTATGAACTCCCTCTGCCAGTGGGTCTGTGGTAATGGCATTTGGCAGAAACACCAATATAAATCAAATACATTATTTTAAACTATTGCTATATAACACTCCAATTATTTTTTGTCTCTATGGAAATATAGTAAAATGAAGATTTTATTATGTTCTTTATGAGGCTATATGTACATAAATTATCTCAAGTGCAACTTTTGCCTAGATTGTTTTTCTTTGGTAAAAATTAGTATTTTTCAGCAAAAATACCAACATCAGTATTTCTTAACTGTGCTCATGCTATTTTTCTCTAAATATAGAAGACAGCAGTTAGTCTTTTCATTGGACATTGTCAGAATTTTTCAGTAAAAATAAAGCAAAATTAATTTCATAATGTGCACTTTCTCAGTCAGAATTAAGGCATTGACTATGTTCTACCTAAGATAAGCAAAAGACGATGAATGTCCTTCAGCAATTCTGAAGAAGAAAGAGAGAATGAGGGAGACAGGAATGCTGTTTTAGATAGTTATGATTTTCTTTCACTTTTATTAAATATATTTGATCTATTTTTCCAAAATGTTATTGTCTTACAGACATTCTTACGGACATTCAATTTTATCAAGTGGGGAAGTAATCGGTAAGGCTTCTGTTTACAGTTTAAATGGATTATATAGTTTACTTCAACTCAAAGAGCATTTTTTGGCAAATTTTTACAAATTCCTTCTAGAATGAGAGAATAGGATTATATCGGTACCAGTCAGTACATAAAAGAAGTGCACCTCAAGTGCACCTTAGTTGTGTTTTCCCAGATGCAGAGATTAAGTTCTCGGGTTGGGTGTCTAAATTGATTGGTGACAAAAGAAAACACATTGTTGCTCTTTAAGATATAGCTTGGAAATGAATCTCTAACCAGCTCATTGAAGATTGAATATAAGAGATGGCCTGGGAGTCATGAGGGGAACACACAGGATTTTTCCTAAGTAACTATCTTTGTACTGTAGAACAAAGGAACAAATGTGGAAGGAGAATGTTCTGTGAGGAATATCTGGTTTATTATTATTATTACTATTATTATTAACATTAATTAATATTAATATCAATTTTTATTATTATTTTAGAATGATTACATAAAGAAAATTTGATTTCTAATTGGGTAAACAGTGGTAATGTATCAAATTTTATTGATAAATTCAAAGTAAAGTATATGTGAATATGTTCACAAATGTGAAAAGAACATCTAGTGCCCTGCTAAATATTGTTCAGAGTTTCCCTCCCAAGCCAAGATGACTATGAATAAAACACTGCAAGAACAGCAAACACAGACAGAGAAGATCCACCTCAAATCCAATCTCAGAGAAGTGCTGAAATTGAAATTACCATCAGCTCAATCATGTACATTAGCCACTGTGATTTTATAAAGCAGGAAATGAAATAGTCCTTCGGTAAAAGAACATTTACACATTACCGACACTGAGCTTTCTCAAACACTCTCTGAAGAGGGAGAGAGGGAAGGAAGGAAGGAAGGAAAGGAAGGAAAGGAAGGAAAGGAAGGAAAGGAAGGAAAGGAAGGAAGGAAGGAAGGAAGGAAGGAAGG
>JAUBOD010000279.1:526108-580976 GCA_032353885.1 Nothura maculosa | reverse complement strand
AAGGGAGAGGAAAGGAAGGGAGAGGAAAGGAAGGGAGAGGAAAGGAAGGGAGAGGAAAGGAAGGGAGAGGAAAGGAAGGGAGAGGAAAGGAAAGGAGAGGAAAGGAAAGGAGAGGAAAGGAAAGGAAAGGAAAGGAAAGGAAAGGAAAAGCTCAACTATAGTGGTTGGGTCTGGCCACAGTCTTGGCACAGGTCAGGCAACCCCAGAGTCTACTCTCCTAGGGTGCCTGTGGCTGCTCTAGTAGGGATGCCATGGGGTGATGGCTAGGGATCTCTGGGTAATCCGGGTAGGAGGTGGAGGAGCTTGGTGCAGCCTCATGATGTTCAGCTTGGGAGTGAGGGGACAAAATGCCCTCAGAAATAAAAACTACTGCAATATTTAATATAGGTGTGAAAACAAAACTATTTTCCGGTGCCATTATAAAACACAAAAACAAAAAAACACTTAGCAATTATCCTTTTAAAAGTCTCATCATATTTACAATGTAAGCAATTCTTTTCTTGCTCATCCACATCCATTGCTTTCAAAATTTGCCACTTCATTTCTCATTTTAACAACTGTGAGCAAATTCTTTCAATTTCCTTTGACATATTACATTTTGTTATATTTGTTCTTAAATAGATCCTGGATATGACTTGATTTTACTTCAGTGGGAACACTCCAAAGAATCAGCTTGGATCAACTTATGAATTCCCTAAAAAGTATGCATAGTAGAAGTTCATTTATGCAGCACACAGCTTTCTAAAGCAGGAGATAAATCCAAACATTTATATCAATCATTCTTTTAACCAATGAGACAACAAAATGGAAATGGAAGTCAGCTTTGATTTTATTTATTTTTCCATGGTGTCCTACTCCTCTGTGTACTGCAGAGGTCACGTATAATGATCATATAGAAGTGTCTCAATAATGGATAAGTTTAAAAGCACTTTAAAAGACCAAGATTCTTCTACTTTTTAGTTATTTGTTTTCTCCTAATGCATTGAAAAAATAGATAAAAATGACCAAGACAATTTTCTAAGTGAATGTAGTAATATCAGGCCAGATTTATATAAAATAGGCTCATGCAATCATTAAAAAATTTTGCATGTTGATGTAAGTAAAAATGTAATATCAATCTTACAATATCGGTCGTATAACGGATGGGTGCATAATCGCAAGAAAGGGATAAAACTACCCTTAGTATGGGAGATTTTATGCCAGCACTTTTTGAACTTTATTTCAAAATGTAATCAGAATTACTGTTTTAGGAATATTGCCTTGTGATATTAACCTATTTTATGATGTATTTCTAGGGGACAAAATTTGAATTTAACATCATTATTGCATTTTATGTATGAATATCTGTTTAAATACAAGTATACTTTGAATCAATCATTTTTAAAACCATATTTCTCTTTTTCTGCAGAATCTTACCTTTTTCATTACTCAAATTCTTTAGTTTAGGGCAACACCTTCCTGACTCCTTTACTCATGGGCATATCTATGCAATTAGCACAACTGGATTTCTGGGCATGATACAGGTGATTCAATCTTTCATGCTTCTATAAGGCTGTGATATACAAAGAATAAGATATATTGTATTCTTCATATCTAACCATAAATCCACATAGATTAATTAAGAAATTCTGCATAAAAAACATTGGTGTGATTGATGGAATTCACAGTAAAATGTGATGCTTTCTCTCCTTTGCTGTAAGTGAAGAATTACTTTTTTCTTCTTCTTAAATATCTATTACAATGTTGTCTACCACATGGTATTTGGAATTTATATTCTTATTCAGTGTCTCATATTTTTAAAATATTATAGAATATAATAATATACAATACTTAATAGAAATGTAATCCAATTTAAAACATATGGAATAAATGACAAGTCATATATTCATAAATGCAAATTACTAAATTTGCTAGCTAAATTTCACCACTTCAGCATCTGGTTATTTAATGAAATATAAAGTTGTCTGGATAAACTTTTCTTACTTCCAAGAAGACTAAAATGACTCTCATGCTGTGGGATTGTATTATCCTCTGCACAGACTGGCTGGGAGGGAGGATTAAAATTCTCATATCTTTCCAAAGGAAGTAATGAATGAGAGTTTTTCAATTTTTTAGTATATGACCTAGAATTTATTTTAAAGATAAAGGTCATGTTACTTCTTTGATACTTGGGCATACAAAAGGGAAAGACTCCAGAACACTCACTACTACTAAATTGACATTAATCATGTTGTCATCTGGAAAGCAGGAAAGATTTTTGCAGACCTTTGCTACAGTTTGGAACTCACTATGAGTTAAATAGGGAGGGTAATAGAAAGTTGTCAAGACAGTATCTTTCTCTTCTTCTTTTGTAGTAAAAGACATGAATATTTTGATATTTGGAACTCCTGGATATGCAACTCTTAGGAGAGCTGTTCAATCAGAGAAACTTTCAAAGACAGACTTTGCATGATAGAAGACAGAATTACCTAGAAAGTTTGTAGACCTAAGTCGACTTAGAGAGCACCTAACTTTCACATAATCAGCATAGTAGTGTCACAGCAACAATCATCCTGATTGGAAAATTAGAATATCTGGAAAGCAAATGGATTAGAAGAGTTACAATTTAACTGTTATATGAAAAAAAAAATTGATAGTTTTGTCTCTATGATCACTTAAATCTGGTTTATGTCTTTATACAGTATATTCTGGATTCTTAATGAGAAGGAAGCTATTTATAAAAGAATTGGCTTATTTAAGTTTAAAACTGGATTTGCATTTGGCAAAAATGGGGAATCAGAGGAAAAAAGAAAAAAGGAAAATGACGTGCAAGTATGCAGCTACAGTAAGATCTCATAAGGATACATTCTGGTTCTTATTTTTGTGTATAAACTATAACTTCTAAGGCAAGTGGATCCTGACATTCCAAGTTTATTTTAATTTTTATATAGTTTCTAGAACTACATAGATGGATGCCATTTGTTGTTCATTGAAATGGATAGGATTTTGGATATATAAACAGCTATGAATCTCTAAAAAGGAAAGGAAAACTGAGATGATTGTTTTGTGATTTTGTTTTTGTTTAATAAGGCTACTGGCAAGTGGTCTTAGGATAACAGTTCTTAGAAGAGTAGGCTCTGATCTATACATGAAAAATAGAAAGTTTCACCTATGTACTGAGAAAATATAAATGATAACTTTTCTTAGGGAAGAACAAGCTATTTCAGATGCAAAACTGACACTCTGCAGTTAACATACATCTTCAGGATTATAATGAGGGTAACCAGTTTGTGATGATAAATTCAGATGATTTTCTGTACTGATTAGTGGTATTAAAGTGATACTAAAATGGTAGAAAGAGAATCACTAAAAGTAAATGCTAACACCAATCTCCACAATCTATGTTTGTGTGCTCTTGTTGGTGTGTACTCCCAAACTCTGCCTTGTACATGCATGAACTGTAGTGACATGTTCAGATGTTTGATGCTATGAACACTATTTATGATATCACCAAAGTGCAAATCAGAAACTCAGATTTCTAAACCAAAGGGAGACTTCCATGGGAAAATTTACAAAACAGAAACTAGAGGATAAAAGAGTGACCAAGATGAAAGAATACTTTTTACTAATTCAAGAGCTATTGTTGTGATAAGCAATATAAACAACGTAGCAAACATTGTCAGCAAATTTACTGATAACAATATATAAACATAAAATGTCCACTTCCTCTGACCTCAACTCATTTAAGTGTATCTAAAAGGGGAAGAAAAGCAAAAGAAAACCAGATTAAGAAAAATGCTATCACCAAATGATGTACATTAGTAAAGAGATGGCCAAGAAAAAAACATTTCTGCTTTGCCACGTATCCAGTGGAAAAGACAAGTGAGCCCAAAGATAAGATAGATAATAATGAAACAAACAAACAAACAAAAATCTATTGTACATATTCATTGAATGATAGGTATCTTTAATAAATATAAATTAATAAATAAATTAATAAATAAATAACAACATATAACAAGATAAACAGCAATATTACATTTCTTACTCTTTCATTCCAGGACTAATTCTGTGATAAGAGCAAGCACAAATTGGTTCACATACTGGATTTTCACTAGTATATCTGTATTAAAGTTCATTTTGAAGATGATAATACATTTGTATTGTTTATGTAGTTTTATTCCTTTATAATAATTTAAATCTCCTCATAGCAGTAAGCCTATTAATAGAAATATTTAGTCTTCTTAAAGGAATAATGTGACATGTAAAAGAATGAGTCGGCTTTCATATTCCTAAAAAATAGTTTTCAGTATTGCATCTTGATCTGCTAATAAATTAGCTGCACAATATTGCAAAATGATAAAGAGAATAAGTCAGCTCATACTATGTTAACATAAATCCAGAACAATTCAAGAGAGGCAAATGAAGTCACCCTGATTTGTTATCAGAATCAGGACCAAAATATATAAAAAAGATCTCTGCTACTAACAAAGCACACCAAATGTAAAGAGTCAATAAGTTTTAGAATATGTACAGTATCTAATACTGAGCTACTTTGCATGTCAATTATAATCTCATTTGTTATTAATTGTACTGTTAAAGCTCTTTAAAATAAGAGTCACTAATGCTTTCTGTTTGCATTTTTACGGAGAAACCTGAAAACTTGTAAATATAAAACCAGAAAAATATGGCACAGCAAATGAAATTCTTGGAAATATTGGTTTAATACAATTGCAATGAAAACATACTACCAAAATTTTAAAACCAAGGAAAAAAAAAAAAAAAGAACCATTGTTTGCAACAATATACCAAATGTCACTTACAGATACTTTTAATCTGACAGAAGACAAATGGACACAAGGATTTTAGTTTTTAGTGATCCAAGACATGGATTTCTCACTGCAGGCATAGCAATCCATTGGTAATTTCACACTGTGCTGAGTCTATACATAAATTTCTAACTTTGCCTCCTTTAACAGCTTTATGAGAATTCTTCCATGTTCTATCTCACAAATGTATATCAAACTGATATATAGAAAAGAGAGACAAACTATGTGAACTGATTCTGATATTACCTTTTATTACTACAAAGAATAGACATGAGCTGTACAAATTCATAGAGATTCTTGAAGCTGGTGCCATCAGCCAGATTGCTATTGCTATTGCATTGCTATTGCTCACTCATCTCTCCTAAACATCTGATCTTAGAACATGTGATCTTAGAATATCAGATTCAGTCATTATTCAGCAAGTGGTGAATGTAATGTCTTCCTCATGCTTCAGATTTCTTTGTAATCTTGCCGAAATAGCTTAGCTCAAACATAAACTAGTCATATGCCCAATTTGAATAATCATTTAGATGAGGAAATAGTAGTAGAAAAATATCTGAGTTATCCTAAATGTGTAGAGAACTTAAATATTTTTCCAACTGATCTACGTTACATTTTTGTCATATAAATTAGGTAATAAACGTACTTCCCTGTCAAAAGTGCTATTTTGTTGATACCATTCAAAACAAAGTTAATCTGGTATTTTGAAGAGACATGCAATATTATTTACTATAAGAAAGCACTTTAAAGAAAAAAGTACAATTAAAGATTATCAAGGACTACATCACACTGTGTATGCTTTATACATCTATTCACTGGACCGCTAAATTGTTCTGCAGGACATTTATTTTATCATGTTTTTCTACCTCTGAATCTGTTCTGAAGTGACCTTTAACATCTGCCTCCTCACATAGGTCCCTTCATTATTGCCATATGAATGGCAGCAACGAGATTCACACACACATGTAGATGTGCAACAATAATATACAGATATTCTGAAACTACATAGTCAGAATTCAAATTTAATCAACAGCGCCACCACGTGGTTATGCAGCAGAAAAAGCTAAAGCCTACCCATAAAAATGATTGAATAGTTTAAAAAAAAAAATAGTATTTTGAAACTGATGTCTTACTTAACAGAAAAATCAAACCTACTCTACGTGAGTTGTTAATGTTAATGAAAAGTAATGCAAATCTTTCCACAGCAATATGCTGCCTGTTAGAAATTTTCTATAATTACTCACCTATCTTGGAGGCATAGTAAACCTAAATCTCCAATAAAAAACACATTGTTTCAGTACATTCTAGGAAATGATTCATACAGCATACTGAATTTTTAGTATTAACTTTATCCTTCATCCACCTGAGAGAGGTATATTACATTTTTATTTAAAATATATGAGTGGCTATTAAGGATAATGTTATTCTTTAAACTACAAACCTAACCCAGTAATGGTTGTAATCAGTTAAAGAGGGAATTTGTTCTAGTCACAAACTATTTGATGACACTTCTTAAAAAAATTTTCTTTAGTATACTCATAAGATAATCTAAAGTAAATATTAATTGCACATTAATGCATACAGAACTTCCTTTCAAATAATGGAGAGTTTTATCTGTTACGTTCACACAGACAACAGTCTGCAAAGGAAAAATGCAGATGTTCTGTCTGTGGCAATGTACTCAAACTAAATTGAATCTGATAAAACATTGGGGGTGACATCAAAATGGCATGTATATATACATACAATAAAATCAAATTATGACACCATTAAGAGAGGTAGGAGAACCACACGCATTACTTTCACTTGTTATAGAAACCAGAAAGACTAATTTTTAAATACTAAAATTCTAAATCCTGAATTTCCGAATCATAAATACACTCAAAGCATTGCATGGGCAAAAATCCTTGTGCCCATGTGCATGTGCAAAAATCCTTCAGTTGAATTCATCAAAATATTTATTTTTGGAAAGTGATTACTGTCAGTTTCCTAAGAACAATATAGCTCACAATGAAGCTCACCAACCACTGAAAAGCCTTAATTTAATTAAAATATTTTGTCACACATTTGCTTTAGAATCTTAAATAGGGCACAGTGACAGATGAAAGGATGTCTCCTAAACCACAGACTGTCCTGTTTGTAACCAAGATCACAACAGCTCTGATCTGCAGATTGTGGGAGCAAGAGCCAAAGAGGTGTAGAACACAATTAAAATGAAATTAAAGGTTTTTAATCAAAAACTTAAAATTTTCTACCAAATAAATTGCAATAATTACAGTATTAGGTGCTGATGCGCTGTAATTCAAATGTCAATTCTCAACTCACAAAGCAAAAACCTTACTATATAATTGACAATTCCTTTACCTATAATTGATTCTTTTTTTACTATGAATTGGGACTGATTCCAAAACTAAAGATTATTTTTTTCTTGTCAAGGATGTAATTATTATATTAAAAAGACCATTTTTTCAGATTCAGATAAGCTTGTAATATTGAACATTGATTTTAACTGAAAAAAATAATTAAACTACCATTGTCTATCTTGCACGTATGCTGGGCAGGGATACTTACACAATCTCGAGGAAAATAAACTCCTTTCTTACAACTCAGAAATTTATGAAATGATCAGAATGCTGCATTCTACAATAATTTTGTTACAAACCTTGAGAAATCACGAATTATAGAAATTTATAATAGACATTTAAGAACACAATCATGGCTTTATTCTTAAAAAGTGCAGAACCAAGCTATACCAAGAACAGGCTTTTTTTTTTCTTTTTTTTCTCTATTACTGACAACTCAACATATTGTGAAGTTAAAAATAAAGGCAAGACCGGAACAATCCTCCCTCTGCACATACTTTCAGAATGCTCAGAAATCAGGGAGGTAATGTTTGTTAATAGCAACACTTTCAACTTTTCTTTATATACCCTCTGAGAAGATAAAAAGGTAAAGAAAAGTTTTTAGTCTAATTCTAAAAAAAAATCCCTCATTGATACTTCTGTGTATCTTTCAAAAATAACTGTTTTCTTCTGACAAAATTTGCCTTCAAAAAGATATTTCAGAGCCTACTCTGCACAGGTTCTCAGAATAGTCACTTAGTGACTATTCTTTATATATTTACATATATGTTTATATTTATATAAATAGATACCAAAGTAGAGACTTTGTAATGGTTGAAGGTCAGTGAAATTGCTAAAATGTTCACACAACAGTCTTAAAGCTTACATCCAGAGGAAACTTGATTGAATGGTGCTGACAGAAAATTTCTATGTGCCTACTTCCTGAAATGGAAAATGTCAGTTTATACTTGTTAGCTAGGTTTCATTTTCACCACTTAGGGAAAGATAGACCAATTCAGAACTAACAATATATTGACTATGTAGCTGTAGAAATATGTGTCCTCCATCCAGGAACATTTCCTTCCTCACATAACAAAGCAGAGGTCACACTTTTCTTTTAATTCATGGCTAGCAGAAAGAAATATATGAGTATTCCTGGGAGTAGGAACCAGAAGCGTCTCCCTTCTTACCAGAAAACATGAGTGTATCCCCATAAAACAGTGTATCCCTCCATTAAAATATTCAGATGAAATCTTACAAAGACAGTCCAATGTCTGATAGTATTTCACTCTGTTAGGAATTTGCACTGTCTATAGCCACCAACAGCAACAGAATGGTCAAACCAAGGCCCATTCTTTATAGGGAATAACTTCTATACTAGATGATTTCTGACTTGTTCATATCAAAAAAAAAATCAAGATTGTGATAGGAGCTCTCATGTTACATTCCTCAAGTTTTACTGATGAATAAATCAACTCAGTAGGAAACAGTTCTAATGTTTAATCCATTTCTTTTGTAAGCATCACTCTGATCCAATCTACATTCCTCTCCAAGAATATCCTTCTGAGATATCTAGCCTAAAGATTTTGCCATACATATGTATAACTTACTTGAGAGCAATATCTGATTCCTCAGTATCTTTAAGTGGCTTCTTGTGGCCACTTATGCTTGAATAACATTCCTAATGGCCTTTATTGGCCATTGAAGATTCTTTTTTTGTGTATGCTTACCATTACCATTTGTGTATGCTTAATCATTTAGTGCTAAAGATTCAAAATATGTCTTTGGTATTGGTTTAGAAGGAAGGACTAACTATGTATATTCTATATTCCTTATATTTATATTTATTTCCCTCTTCATATGGATAAATCCAAATTTGGCAAGCAGATCCCTCTCAGGGTTATACCACAGCTTAAACTGAAAAACATCATCAGCTTGCTAAGAAGAAATATGCGTAAACAGTATATACTAAGTCTGACTGCTTTTTATTTTGTGATTTTGCAGTCAGAAAAAAAATTATAAAAAGGGAAAGGTAAATCACTAAGCATTCAGAAATCAAAAACTTTATTGTCCACAGAAGTGTCAAAATAATGAGAAGAATGGATAATAGACAGGTGGTACAGATCACAGTTTTATCCTCTGTTACATTTTAATTTGTCTCATTTTATATGGAAATCATTATTGATGTTAGTACAACTAATAAAAAGATATTGCAACCTCTTAGTTTGAGAACCTGCACTATCAGAAGCCAGACGTGATCAGTTGCTTATCAGTTGGTTTGTGACATGTCAAAACATCAGTCATCCAATTTATAAACCCAGATGGGACAATTATGCAAAAATGCTGCAGAAATGCTATGATGAAGGATAAAGGTAATGCTAGTACATTAGAGGAATCCATATGAGGTTCAGCTGAAACAGACAATAAGGATTTGTCATTATTGGTTCACATACAGGCAATTGAGGTGAGCCATGAGATGCTGACCCTAGATTTTTGTAATCTAATAGTGATTTTTCACTCATAATAAATAATCTGCTGTCAGCTATACCATGTGATGATATACACATCAGTCTGACAACAAGATATGTACTCAGTCCAGTTCAACTTCCCCAATACTTGCCCTTATATGAGACTACATACTTCTCCCATACTTGTCCACATGTATCCAAATATAGTTCATTTTAAAATTCAAGTTTAGTTCCTCTTTAGACATCTTCCAATAAGATAACGAATTTTAAAAGATCACTTCATGGAACCTAAGTCAAAATTCATAATATGTACCAGAAATTAAATTGTGAAGAGAACACTCAAATAGATTGACTCTAAAGATGAGTAAATCCAGTGAAAGAAATACTTTGTACCAAAACCATTTTAGCAATGAATATTAAGCAAAGTGTTAAGAAGTACCACAGAAAATGCATATAAAGCAGATAGAGTGCTTAAGTAAACGCATGTGTTCTATAACATGTAAAGAACATCATCATATAATGCAAGAAAGGTGGAGTAAGAAATTTATTTAAGGTGGAGTAAGAAATATTTTTAAAAATATTATGCATTGTTTCAGGCTAAAGAACAAAACTTATTTCCCTCTCTCTTTTGGAAGAGGAATTATTTGCTTTACTATAGAAATATGATGTCTTAAATACTCCTACCTCTCTCACACTGTTATATTGATAATCTGTTCGCTAACTGTATGAACTGTCAAACAGATGGAAATCCAGAGAGTGAAATACAGGCTTTCTTCCATTTCCTTGACTTTCACTGAAGTCTTAAACCTGCTAGACAGCTACAAAATCTGGCTTGTAGACAGCAATTTTCAGGTATATTCAGGACATATCCACAGCATCACTGTCATCAAGCATCACTGTCACAATTAACATATTATTGGGCAGTTACAGCTCAGGCAGAGTGTGGAAGTTTTCACTGTCTCTGTCTGTGTATTGCTTGATTTGAAAAATACACACCATCCACAACCCAAGTTATCAATTTTGCACTTTAAAACTGTCTTAATGTAAAATCCACAAATTATCTTTTTCACTTGCTTTGTTCTCCAAGAACAATTTTATGTTCTGCAGGCAATTCTGTCAGATAATCTGTCAATTTGATATTTTTTTCCTTTGATTAAAAACGTAAGTCATTTTGCTAAAACATCATCTATAGTATGAATATGGATGATTCTTGAATCTTCATGCTGTTCTTTCAAGTAGGTGTTTTATTATTTAAAAATAAACTTTGTGTAGCATGACTTTATGCATTTCTGTTCAGAAGAACTTATCTTTTAGTCAATTTTCAGTGCCAAAGAAAACAATTTCATATAGAAGATACAGCAATATGGCTATGCTATTGCAACTCTTGCCCCAAATACTTTAGTTTCTGAGATAATTAATCTTACTCTGTGAATTAGGTATTTGAATCATCTTTTAGAACTGCAAGCTGCCTCACATTCAGTATGGTAGACTTTTCTCCAGGCTAGTTTCACTGAGGACACTTCTATAAACAGGTGGCACTGAGAGCTTCAAAATTAGGATTCAGCTTGTGGCCTGTCCATCAAAGATTCCTACGAGACACTCTTCTACCAGCTTGAACAAAAAATACATTGACTAAATCCTAGCTGTTCCAGATGACATCCAAACTCCCATGAGGAATTTTCTAGCATTGTGGTAGATGCATATCTTGAAGTACCTCTAGAAATTATACTTAAATGTCAATGAAGTGGTATTAAGAAGCAATTAAAAGCAATTAAGTGACTTGAATGCCTTTCAAAATCTTAGTCTCTGCATTAACCACCAGTGTATAACAGATACTTATTCAGGTGTTGTACCTTTTCATTTGGAGGAAATATTTCAGACCAGCCCTCCAGCGGATAAGGGAAGTTTTTCAGTTTCTTGATAATCATAGAATGCTTAAGGTTGGAAGGGACCTCAGAGGTCATCTAGTCCAACTCCTTTGCACACTCAGGGTCACCTAGAACATGTGGCACAGGGTTGCATCCAAGTGAGTTTTTAAGATCTCCAAAGAAGGAGACTCCACAACCTCTCTGGGCAGCCTGTCCCAGGGCGCTGTCACTCTCACTGTTAAGAAATGTTTTCTTAAGTTCCTGTGCAATTTTTGGTGCCTCAATTTGTGGCCATTTCCTCTAGCCCTATCACTGTCCACCATCGAAAAGAGGCCAGCCCCCTCCTCCTCATTCCCTCCCTTGACATATTTATAGACTGATCAGCTCTCCCTCATGCTTGTCTTCTTCAGGCTGAATGAAGCATGCCAGAATCATGCTCTTGTGTGGGAACTTATCATGCTTTTTAGGGCCTTAATAAGGTAGAGAGCTTAGCTAAAGTAGATAATATAGTGCAGCATAGGGCGTAGAGCATAGGGAATGGCGGTCAGAAGATCTCGCAATATCATGGGAAGCTAGGGGCATAATTAATTACCTTACTGATAACCTCATGCCGACTAATTGGGCAGTAGGTGAATCTGCCCACCGTACTGCGAGCATATATACAAATGGAACGATGCAATAAACGCCATTTTGCTGCATCCTCATATTGGGGTATATGCGAACAAGGCTTGCTGACCCCCATTTCGGCAACACTCTTGTTTCACAAATTATCAGGTAACAGGAGAAGTTTGTTTGTTACATACTTTTAGAAGGAGATAAAAGGCCGAATATCCAGGTTTACATGAGGATTCATGCGACAATTGTATACATGCCTTTAACTAATATCAATGAAAGTTAAATCAGTAAAATCAGTTAGATATTATTTATAATATACCTAAAGTGTCAGGAAAAAGTAAAGTGGTTTGCGATCTTCTGTCGCTCAACATTATGGATTCTTCTGTGCAGCCTGTGAACTGGATTATGCTACTAAATCTTTTCTGGGTGTTGGTGTGAAGTGAAAATACAGTACTCCAGCCCATACTTTCAGACTGGAAAGTATGGAAACAGACTGGAAACAGTCTGGAAACTGTTGTGCAGTTTGGAGGTTTCCAAGAACTTACTGATTGATAGCTGACTCTGCTTTCCTGTCAGAGAATTCTCCCTGCATAGTACTATTTGGTTAAAAGATACTCCAGCATCTAAGTTCATTGTAGCTCACATGATTCCTTAACATCAGCAAAACATACAAGCAGGTCTTGTTGATTAGCCATAGAAAAGCTAAACATGAAAAAGAATGTAAGAATAAACCTAATTTTTTTTTTCTGAATACAAGGTTACTCTAATGTGCAGGAGATACCAGTATCTTAGGAGCTAGTTAATACCGCTGTATTCATGCATACTCAGACATCAAGTGTATGGCACAGACTAGAAGACTAATTATTTGTAAAAGAACTTATTTTTTTCATTTTATATGGCACTTTTTTTCTTTCCTGTTAGAATACTTTGACCTCTTTTTTGTTTTGTTCCTTTTTTTCTGGGAGTTTTTTTGTTTGTTTGTTTTCTCTTGCCTCTGGTTGTTTTCACATAACTATTTTTTTTGTAGTATTGTGAATATATATTTAAAAGCATGTTCTTAATACTTCAATTCAGTCTCTGAAAATTCACAGTACTTCACAGATCATGTTTTTAATCTCACCTTTAATGTCTCAAAAACATGTATTGCAATTATTCCAAAGATCATAGTACAACTTCTTCTACATTTTGATTGTCCTTAGTGTCAGAAAGTTCTTGCAGTAACTAAAAAAAAATCCTTCTATCTCAGTCTATTATTCCTTGTTTTAGACTAATGTCCAGCATGACTAGTTCTTCCTCTCATGTTATTACTTTTATTATAATTATGTAGACACGTATATATGGTTAACTAAATAAATATATATAGTTATCTTGCTCCCTACTAAGTGACACTTTGAAGTAAATAAATGTGATCTTCACTTGTAAATTATGTTTTATGGAGAAAGAAAAAAAGATGGAGTTATCAGAGATTTGTATCTTTTTACAAATACTAGCACAGTTAAGATAATTTACTCTTCGCCAAACCTGTGCAATTAACTTAAAGAAAGTATCTTTCTTCTTCCAGAGCATAGTAATGGTTATAGGAAAGAAGTTAATATAAAGACAATTCTGTGTCTGCTTGCGTTGTGATGGTTTAGGCAGGAAAGCAGAGCAGCTTAAAGCATTAGTTGTAGAACTATCTCTGGGCAATAAATTTCATTCTATATTATACCTTTCAATATTTGTTAATGGTGTAATATTTCAGAAAACTAGACTGCTTATCTCCTTATGCTTTTTTTTCACTTGTAGAGCATTAATACTGCTTTATCACATTTAATCACATTTGTGTGCAGAAAGGAAAAACAGCATAGAGAAATAATTTTTTTTTTGGTAATTTCTCAGTTAATTACTTTTCTACTAATAAATAAATAGTTATATTAGCCAGATTATGCACTCATGTTATTCTGATACTACTGCATCTTCGTGCTCCAAAATGTTCCCAGTATCTTGCATGTTCTGTAGGGATCTATTAAGATCATTGAGAAGGCCATAAGCACTTGCTCTGTGAAAAGAAGCTGGAGGACTTGGGCTTATTGAAACTGGGAAGGAGATGGCTTCATGAGGATTCAAAAGCTACTTTCTCATGCCTGTGATGCATTGCAAAGTTCAAGGATGCTTAGTGGGAGAATGAGAGACAATGAGCAGAAGTTTCTACCCCTGGAGATTTTTAAGATTCGATTGGATAAAGACATAGATAACTTGGTCTGACCATATCCTGAGGAAGAGGTTAAAGTAAGCAACCTTCTAAGACCCATTCCATCCCAACTTGCCCTGTAATTAAATGAATTTGAAACCAAAAGCTTTGACTGGGCTATAGGCAAGCCCAAAACAAAAGTAAATTTTCCTATGAGAAAGAGCCAAACAAGAGACATATGCCTCACGGACCTCTGCTTTTAAATTTGGTAGTACAGTGGTGAATTGATCAGGACTTAATAAATGCAAGCAGCCTGAAGAAAATGGAGTATGTCTTTTTATGTGTTCAGGCATAATTATTGTGCAAAACCTGCACTGTGCTCTCCCCTTTGCTGTGTTCTTCCAGAGCACCATATAAGGTCTCCTTTATACTCTTTATACTCTTAGAGGATTCAGCTGTTATATCCTAATTCCTAACTTGGTATTCCACTGAAGTCTGCAAATTCAAAGCTGGGATGGGAAGTAGGTTCTGTGTTATTTTCTAAGTAAGTTAGCTGAAGGTGAGCTAGATAATAAAAGCTGTAGTGTGTCTTCTTTAGAAAAAAAATCAAGAACTGTAAGAAACTATTAACATGGTCTCAGGTTTTCATATGTAGTAGAAAAAAACAGTTTGACTATGGGGAAATAATGTTTCAGTCTTGACTGTTATATTCTGAACACGAGTGACTTACAAAAACCTGGCTATGTGTTTATCAATCTACTCATCTTTAAAAGTTGATTTCCAGAAGATTAGAAATAGAGATAAAAATATACTTCTTGGCAGTACACTCATTTTTTCCTCCCATCAATTTATGAGAACAAAAGTTTTTTCTATCTGTTTCAATCCTGTTAATGCATTAAACATCATTTTCTTATAATGTATTTAAAGAGATATGGAACCTTTGTATGTAAAATAAAAAAATATACTTAAAAAAACATTAAATAGAATGAGTTTGATCCACTCAATATAGGAATCTCAGATTTGGAGAGATTATTTATTTCATTATTTACAAATACCATTATTCATGTAGCTTGAGTTGTGATCCTATTGTTTAAGCTAGATGAATTTATTTCTCTGTTTTTCTGCAGAGAAAGCATGAGACAATTTCTTTCTGTCTGCATAGCGCACTAATCAGAGCCTTAACCCAAATGATTTATCACTTCTGAAATATGGTAAAGAGATTAACCTTTTTATTTCCTGATTAATTCTGTAAACATCTAGGGAAATAAACAAATCAGTACTTTAAAATAACACTTCAAGTCAGAGATAGTGTTTGCTATGTTCATTTTTCACTCTAAAATGAGTTATTTTAAATGTCCATTGCTCTTCAAAAAAGAGCAGTGATATTTACATTTCATTTAGAGATTAGCCACTACACTATCCTTAAAATAGGTTTAAAATATACAGTAGATAAGTTTATTAAGGTTGTACTTGGATCAGTTGACAGAGAAATAGAAAGTTAAAGAAACTGCACACTTTAAATTGAAAATGCTTCAGAGAACACATCTCAATTCACAAGAACAGTTTTCTTTAGTAAATTAGACGTAATGATGGTTAATGTAGAAGATGGTTAATGTAGAAGATGTGGAAGGTAAAACATTGAGACACCCCTTCTTCTTCAGGAATGTATTTTAATAGCTCATCCAAGGAGAGCAGGAATCAAAAGCAGAGGGGAGAAACTTGGCTTTATTAATCTGTAACACAGCAATTAATTTTCTGACATTTTTTTCATCAATAATTTATAAAGTGCAGGTCCAACATCTTCTTAACATATTTAATCTGCCTGAGGACTGTCATGTTCAGTCATAAAGCTACTCATAAAGCTACAGAATTTTTTTATATCTTTTGGCAGAAATCCTGCCATCATCATGAAACACAAACTTTGACAAACTGAGAAAGTTTGTGTTCCTCTTCACAGTATGTTAGCTGTCCCAGACCAGCATCTTTATGGTACGCCTCTTCTATTTTAACTGTATTTAAAATATTGCTTCTTAGAGTCTGCCTGGGACCTCCTGAGACTCATCTACATGTCCATGTAATATCTTTGGCTCTCTTTCTAGACAGCTTCAAACACTTTTGGTGAGAATTCTAATAATTTTTCTGCCATTTGAGATGTATACATCAAAAAGATGATATATATACATATACATTTTATCTAGCTGGAACATCATTAGTGACAATAAATAAAAGTTGTTCGTCTAGTAGGAAAAAAATGAGAGAAACATTCATCTGCATATACTTAAGTGGTGAACTAATCTGGATAAGGATGTCAGCCAGTGTTTCAAAAGTATGTATGAAGATTCTTAATGATTTAGGATCCTTTTCAGCAAAAATTACTTATCATAGAGACAGTATACCATGACAAAGAAATTTCCTATCTGGAAAAAAAAAAAAAGAAGGAAATTTCTTTTTCCTTTTCAAAGGGACTTTTTTTTTCCTTCTGGCAGTAGAAGGACTGCTTAGCATTATATAGAGATAGTAAGCTATACAGAAAAAGTGCTGAGCATTATATAGAGATAGTAAGCTACACAGAAAGAGAATGAATCAGATATGTTCAAATCCTTACCTGCTGTGAAGGGAAGTAGTAATCTATGAATAGAATTTGATGATAAAGAACATGGTACTCAAATGAAGAGAAGAACCCATTTGGACACTGAAGTGGTGATATTTGCTTGTCTCTCTCTCTCTTTTTTTAATAATCTGACAGAGAAAGTAAGCTAATGTTACTGACATTTCCTATTGATTCTAAATTTGCAGAACTATATGCTTAATAAGCTGTAGACACTGGGGAAAAAATACAGAAAGCCAGTATGGTAAGAGATGAAAAATACCCAATGGAGATTTAATGAAGGAAGATGCAAGCTAACAAAATCAAAATTATTAAACTGTTTTGCAAGAAGATAGCAGGGAACAAACTGAACCTCCTTGCAGTGTGGTATAGCTTATAAAACTCCAACACAACTCTGGGATGTACAGGCCTTGTCATTGAGCAAAAAAAGAAAAAAATGAAATAAAGATCAAGAAAATATATTAAATATATCTCCAAAGCATATGTATTTGGAGAAATCTTGTAAATTTTCCTTTCAAAATTATGTAGTTTGTCACTAGATATTTTAAATATTGTTATGTGAGGCCTTATTTTTTATTTTATTAAATTTTTACACTCTATAGTCATAAATTTAAAAATATATATATGTCATTAAAAATACTCTGCTTTAAGTTCAGTTCCTTCAACATATTTTCTCTAAGAGAACTGATTTAATTTTGTGCATTTATGTCTTTGCAGTATATTTAACAAATAAATAAATAAATAATCTTGTCCTTGCAAAGTCCTCTGTCACTGAATCTATTTATACCTATGCTCTTTCTCCTTTTGCAAACAGCAGTGATTTTCACGTGACAGGAAGGCTAGGTAGGCAAGTCCTAGGAAACACTGACTCTTTTACTTACTTGTATTGTCAGGTCCCAGTGCTTTACCTGCTGAAAAACACAATGATGTCACTAATTATAACACAGTGATAATTTGCTTTTTATTTTTCACTGCAAATAAGGTGACATATTTTAAATCTGTTAAAACTATGATCAATTTCATGCAGATATTTACAAGACAAAATATATTTCCATTCCTCTCTTGTATCCTTTTACCAAAGAGTATCTAACTGATGCTGGACAGCCCCATCTGGTTATGAGTTTCATAGGCTTTGAGTTTCATAGCAGCAGGAACGATCAGCTCTGAAAACTGCTTTTGCTAATTATCTGCTATTTCAGAATAGTAGAGAAAGAGTAATAGAGTAATATGGCTTATGGCTTATCCCAAAGTTTTTGATAGAAAATAGGATAATTAGAAAAAAAATAGATAAATTACAGTATTCCTATTACAGAAAAATGTACTTAGAATTTAAATGGTTAGAATTAGAACTTAAAATTATATGGTTATAGCTGCAGAAATGTTTAGCATTTTTCCAAGGCTGTCATTTCAAAACCATATTTAAGTGAGTCTAAAAGCATCAGGCCACCAAGAGGAATTTCTACTTATTTTTCTCTACTTTTTCACATTTCCTTTTTTTTTTTTCTTTTTTCTTTTCTTTCCTCTGTGCTAGAATAAGTATTTGTGAAGACAAATGAGATATTAGGTTATTTTCATTTGGATGAGTTTCCTAATCCATGTAAAATTTAAAATTAAAAATGGGATTCCAAGAGGAAGAAAAAGATCAGTATAAATTCCATGATTATCACAGAGAGTAGGAATCTGCAGCAGTAGGACTGTGCAGGTAGAGCCAGAATCACCACTTTTGATGGCACAGATGTGAGATGAAATATCTGTTTGAACATCTTGACAATGTCATTTACTGCACTTGAGGATTTGTTTGTTTGTTTGTTTGTCTGATTTGACCATGACTTATATTTTAATCACTTAATGTGAATTTTACCATGATTTTTTTCAAGGAGGAGGCAACAAACATCAAGATGCATGCTGAATTTTTTTGGTGGAGTGCCATATGTTTGTTGTAGAAATAAGTAAAAGCAATAGTTTCATTATATATGAGGAAAAATGTAAAAATTTCTTGCAGTGGTTTTAATGTAAGCATATGGGAAAATAATGTACAACAATCAAGTTACAGCAGCCCTAAGTTATTTCCTGGTGGCTGATCTACCATAACCATGGTGCTGTTAGCTCAAAGCAAATTCAGCTTTGAAGCAAAACATTTCAGTTTAAATAGCCATAAAAGCATTTTAATTTATTCTACCTAACAGCAGAACAGGTCTAAAAGCTAGTGTGACATTCATAGCAGCTCAGCAGATAGATGATAACTTCTGTTCAGCTTTTAAAAACTGGATTCAGCTGTGAAAAGAAATATCATAACGACAATAATCTATGGATGTGCCTACCTGAAAGGAAATTTCATTAAATTCTGGATGAATTAGTTATATTATTTCAATATTTATGAATAGATACAGACAGTGGGTATTTTTCTCCACCTTTTAGGGCAAACTGAAATCAGTTTCCATCTCCTAGAGCATACAAAAAAAAAAAGGTATTTGTTTTAAGCTTCTCTTTTTTTCAGTACTGTAGGGAGGGATATAATAGCACTGTGAATTATGAAACGCTGTATATAATCTAAAATGCAGTAAAACTACAGTTTCAGTTATATATTGTCTGGAGAATAGATTTCCTTTGATACTTTACTTCAGCTGTGTAAATGATTCTCAAATAATAATAGAGGTGAGAAACTATGCCTCATAATGGGCAGTTTCTTCTAGTTTCTCTGGAACTGTAGAGCACAAAGGGAATACCCTTTCAGGGAGGTGGAGGGAATAGGAATAAATATTTGAAGACCATCCATGTAGCAGAGATATACTTCCTATTACTATAAATTCTATGAGAATTGTGACGTATATTAGTACAAAGAAAAAAGAAAACAGACGTGATATAGTCATGTAAACAAATCTCAGTCTTATCATCAATGAAACAATATAGCTATTTCTCTAATTATGAAGGTGGGAAACACATGAGGATTGTGGCAAACAAAGCTAAAGGGTTTAAAATGGCTTCTACATTAAATTGTATGTAATGAGAAATTAAATATTTAAGTTGAACAAAATTCAAAATGTAGGATCAAGGTAGAGTATCCACCAGCAAAACAACATATGAGTTAAGTAAGGGGGGCAGGAGACCTGTATGAATGGGAAAGGAGCTGCTGCACAAAGTTAATGAAAAAAAAAAGAGCAACCATCATGTGGAAAAAGGGCATGGAAAGAATATAAGTGTATTGTTAGAGAATGCAGATACGCAACGAGGAAGGTCAAGGCCTGGGTGGAATTAGAGTTGGCAAAGGATGTTAGGGACAACAAGAAGGGCTTCTATAAATATGTCAGCAGCAAGAGGAAGACTAGGGAAAATGTTAGTGGGCTGCTCAATGCGGAGGGGGCCTTGGTGACAGAGGATGCTGAGAAGGCGGGGTTACTAAATGCCTTCTTTGCCTCTATCTTTACTGCTAAGGTCACTCCCCTTAAATTAAAGAGCCCAGGTAAAGGAGAGAGAATTGGCAGAGAGGAAGATCTTCCACTTGTTGAGGAGAATTGGGTTGAGACCACTTGGGCAGATTTGCCACCCATAAATCTATGGGCCCGGATGGGATGCACTCAAGAGTGCTGAGGGAACTGGTGGGAATTATTGCTCAACCGTGCTTCATCATCTTCAAGAGGTCCTGGAGTAGAGAGAAGTGCTGGAGGACTGGAGGAAACAAGCATCACTGCAGTCTTCAAACAGAGCAGGAGAGAGGAACTGAGAAACTACAGGCTGGTCAGTCTCACCTCTATCCCTGCTAAGATAGTGGAGCAGCTCGTCCTAGAGAGCATCTCCAGGCATGTGAAGGAGAAGGAGCTGATCAGGAGTAGTCAGAATGGATTCATCAAGGGGAAGTCATGTTTGATGAACCTGATAGCCTTCTACGATGGGATGATGGGCTGGATGGACAAGGAGAGAGCAGGAGATGTTGTCTACCTTGACTTCAGCAAAGCTTTCGATACCATCTCCCATAATATCCTCATACCGAAGTTCTGTAAATGTCTTTATCAATTTTTCTTCTTTCAGTATAAATTGATTGAAAACTCTTGCATATTCCCTGAAACAAGATTCCCTGGCTTGCACTTGCTCTACATCTTTCCACTATTCCTCTTTTTAAAAATATCAAGCTAATTGATATCTTTAAAGGTACCAATTTTCACATTCTTACACTTTCTTTTTTCAACTTCACCTGTCTTCTATGCACAGGAATGTCCTGTTGTATTCCACTGCTTTTGATATCATGTGTCTGATTTGTTTTTTCTTTGTTTTTTTTTTTTTAACTTTTCCCCTACTGGGAACACAGACTCCTTTCTTTTTGGAATGCTTTTACAAGATCTCAGCCTGAGACAAGTCCCTGCATCTTGTAGCACAGCACAATCTTTTAAGTGGTGTTGGGCATTCTTATAAAGTACTTATTTATGCAAGAAAATCTCTCTTATGCTGGCAGACTTGCCTACTAGTGAAAAATGGTGACTAGGGGTGGTTCAAACTTAACAAACTACTACTAAAACAACTACTTAAACAAAGCTGCTTCAAGCTTAGAAAGCACCTGAAGCTTAAGCATTGATTTCAAAGCACTTTTATCCTCAAACTTTTAATTGTACTATATTCATAATAATAATAGCACTTAATCTAAGTGGAATATTTTGGATATTAGAGGCTGATGTTTGTGGAGTTTTTTTTTCAAACTTTCTACGTAGTTGAAAAAAAAAATCTGTATTGTCTGTGTTGTGATGAGGTACTCAATTTTGTGCCAATATTGGTGTCTCATTTGAAAAATACTCATAATTTACAGGTGTAATCATTGAGTCGGCATTCAAATCCAACAGCTGGCTTTAAATATCCGCTCCTGATTTGTATGTCAGCTGCTGAAGTAAATAACACTTTTAGTGATGTACTTGTCTGCCCCAATAAATACATTCATTGGCAACAGTCATTTGGAGATGCCATGATTTATTACACCCCAAGATTTTCTAGAATAGCAAATCCAGACCTATACAACAGAGTGGCTAGATAAAAATTGTGACTTCTTAAGCATACTTTCTTATGTTCTTTTATTGGTCCTGCAAAAAAAAGCACTTGTTCTAGCAGCATTTAATGGCCATCCTATACTTAGTATTCTGATCTCTCATTATTTTTATGTTGATATGCAAACTTGGGTGACTGCAAGAGGGTAGTTCTGAAACTTTTACAAAATATAACAACCTGTTTTCATATTCAAGTCACTGGAGATGTAAATCAGCTAGATATTTGCTTAGCCCTCATATTTCAGAATTCTTGATGTACAAACAGTTCAGGATGACCTTGAATACTGAGATTGCAATACAGGACATTAAGGGATTCTTCAATTTAAGAACTAAGGTCATAGAGAGTACAAAGCAATCAGTCTGAACAAGTCTAGTTTCATCATTCAATGGTTTATCCCTATTCATCTACTCTTGACAGTTATGATTCAGAGAGATTGCAAAAATTCTCCACTGAACTGAGGATGTAAGCAGAGTGGAAAATGGGAGAGAAAGTGGGAATTAAAGAGAAGACTCTAAGAAATGTAATAGAAATCAGAATTGAGAGGATCATTGAGGAATGAGGATATGGTTGAAATACCTAGAGTTATGAAGGAGAAAGGTATCAAACAATTTACAAAAAAAAGTTTTTTTTAAAAAAAGAGCGAGCCATTAACTATTGAGTGATATATAGATATAGGTACAATATACACACATAGGTACAATCCACACACAAATCAGCTAAGAGTTTTTTACTGAAAAAAATATGAAGAAAGAAATAAAAGAGATAGTATGTTGGCTTATGTGTGTGATATATGGTATATATGATATATAGATGGATTAAAAGCATGACCTATTTTTTTTTTGAACATAACAACTTGCTAAATGACAGTCATTTTCTTAAGTTTTTCTCTTTAGACTGAAGTAAGGCTCAGTGACACTTGCTAGAAAAAGTGGCAATATGACACTGAATCACAGGTCTAAGTGATACATCACAAATGTGATAAATATTTAGTTTTTTAGTTAAGTATTAGAATTTTTTCCTGTTTTTTTTCTTTTTCCACAACAGATATGAAGAGGAAGTGAAAATGCATGAATTAACAAAGAACTTTTGTTTTTGTAAAATTATATAATTAATCAAAATGTTCTACATGGAAAATAGCAATGCACAAAGGAGATGTGCAGCCAAATAAACTAATGGCATAGACTCAAGAATTATTACACAAATTCATTTATTTCAATATACAAGCAAAAACCTTGGTTATGTGACTTTTGTTATTTTCATTTTTGCTCTACACTAAGCTGCTATTTCTGGGAGAACAGAAGGCTGAGAGGGGATCTGATTAACATATATAGGTACATGAAGGGAGAATGCAGAGAGGAAGAGGTCAAGCTTTTCTCATTGTTGGCCAGTGATAGGACAAGGGGAAATGGGTATTGGTTGAAACACAGGAAGTTCAACCTCCAGGTGAGGGGGAACTTCTTTATTGTGAAGGTGACAGAGCCCTGGAACAGGCTGCCCAGGGAGGCTGTACAGTCTCCTCCTCTGGAGATCTTCAAAATCCTCCTGGATGCCATCCTGTGCCCCATGCTCTGGGTATCCCTGCTTGAGGAGGAAGATAGGACTAGATTATCTCTAGAGATCCCTTCCAACTTTGGACTTTCTGTGATTCTGTAGAGACCTTCAGTGTGTGCAGCTCAGGGAAATATGACAGAGAATTGGACATGAAATTGTTTTCTTATAATTATGTGAAAAATACAATCTAAAGTGTGAGTGGAGGAAGAGGCTATGACACATGAAAAATTGTGAAATGTGAGTTTTCTGCCTATGAAGTGAATTCATGAAGTGATTAAACTATTCTGAAATGACTGCTACCAGTTTCCTTAAATGATATTTCCTTAACTCTAAATATATTTTTCACTTTTATCTTGATCCTAGCCTATTACAACTACACTTTATGTGTTTTCAATGTTAAAAATTTGTTAGTCAAAGAAGAATTACAAGAGAAATTAAAAATAACTCATATGTATATAAAAAAGAGTACTTCTTGCTCTGATGCTCAGACTTAAACTCTGATTTCAGGAACTTGTTACACTATTTTATATTACATTGTTATAAAACATTTAATGATATTTTGTTCTTTGTTTCTTTTATATGAATTGTTTATATAAATACTTTAAAATACATTTCAGTTAGGGGAGATGTCTGAGCAGGCTTACATCAGCCTTAACAACCCTGGTTACCTTTCCTGCAGTAAGAGTCTCTATTGCTGGAACAGTTCATTGGCTCTGTATTAAGGAAAGGTGAATAGAAGCCTGAAGGAAATCCATATTCCAGTTCTCTGCATTGACTTCTGAAGCTCTGAAGTATCCCCTGTGCTCTTCTCTGTGAGCTACTATAAACTGTATAGTACCAGAAAGCAAACTTAAGATTTACCATAGAAAACCAACTTCAAGTTTGCTGCAAGCAGAGATGAGGATCAAGGAGCAGACAGTCTTTTCTCAAACCTGGAAGGAAGTCTAAGTTCTGATATTTTACCTAAGAAATTCTCAATGTTCTAAAGAATAGGATAAAATAAGACAAACTAAACAAAGAAACAAAACAAATTACCTTCATCATATATGGAAGGAAAATTCCCTCCTGATCCTGCCATATTTGAAACTTGTTTTTTACAGAATATAAGAAAAATACTCCAAACAAATAACTGAGAGATTTTAATGGCACTAGTGCATGAAGCATTTGATTTCTATATGCTGTAACCTACAGTTCTTCAGGAAAAGGTAGAATATCCTCTTCTAATGGAAAATAAAATAAAATTTCAGAGGAATTTTCCCCATCATTCATAGTAGATCTTTTAT
Source organism: Nothura maculosa (assembly GCA_032353885.1). Taxonomy (NCBI): domain Eukaryota; kingdom Metazoa; phylum Chordata; class Aves; order Tinamiformes; family Tinamidae; genus Nothura; species Nothura maculosa. Next base: position 556,235 of record JAUBOD010000279.1, on the reverse strand, counting down.
GCTTCTTTATAATTTTCTTCTTTCAATATTTTCACTGAAAATTAATTTAGCTATATAAGTAAAAATTCTTAGCTTCTCTCACTTCTTCTTGTTGGGAAAGTTGTTTTTACATACTGTCTAGGAAACAATATATATTTCTTGTGTTCTCTTATATTTCTCAGTTATTGTAGTCTTATAAGACTAAAAGCACAAGATTTGCAGTCATTACACAGTTGCCATCTAGAAATCATTTTGTTTTGATCCTTATGTTCAGTCATTCAACTTAACATTACTGTGTTCATATAGCAGTCACATAAAAATGATTAACAATATAAGAGCTTATATACTGAAATCTAAATGGATAATGACTAGAATTTTGTGTTCAGTGGATCATTTTGTGCTGTCATCATAAAAAAAAAGAAAGAAAAAAGGAGCCTACTCTGCCAGATTTATTGTCAAACTTATTCTAGAGAGTGAATAAAGACAATTTATCTGTTCTGGGCATAAACCATGTTACTTTCATTTTTTTGTTTTTTTTTTTTGTTGTTGTTGTTGTTGTTGTTGGGTTTTTTTGTTTTTGATGGCAAACTCCTAGTAAAGTGATATGGGCAATATCATTATACAGGGAAATGACAGGCTAAGTGAGATGCTGTCTGTCACAACAATTTCCAGCATGCCTTCAAGGAGGCATGGACCATTAATGTCTGACCATTGATGTCTATAAGCAAATTCTGCCACATTATGCACTTGAAAGACATTGCTAGACAATAGCAACACCACTACTTCCTTAGGGCAGTCAACAATTTATGGAACAGTCAACGATTTTTCCCAAACATGTTTTGAAGTTTTGAATTTCCCAGTGAGGTTTTCAAAGAAATAAGAACAGTCTTACAGAGATTCCTGCCTGATGTGTTCTGGGTCAAACATTAAAATTGTTTGCTATTGAGAGCAACTTTTTAGAGCAGTGTTTTCCCGAGGGCTCTGGTGATCTGTAGCCACACTACAAGGTACACAGCATAAATGAATGACAAAATCTTATCACAAGTTGCTTCTAATTCTGAAAAAAAAAACCACAATGGCCATAAAACCATTTTGCCTGTAATAAAACCCTTTTGCCAGTAATTTTGCTAAAGGAGACAAAAGTCTGAAGTATAAAGAAAAAAATCAAAAAATCAAAAAATCTAAATTAAAGTTTTTTTTTCTTTTTCAAGAAAAGTTTTCACTTTCACTTTCATTTGATGCTTGTTGACAATAAAAATTTATAATCAAACAGAAATTTTTGCAATACAGTATGTAATTTTAAATATCTTGTTTTCCTATTTAATTAGTAAAAGACAATAGTATAAATTTGATTTGGTTAAAAACAAAACAAAGCAAAATACAAGATTTTGGTTTGATACTCCTATTAAAAATAACCATGTGTATTTTTAAAGGATAAAGTCCAACTTAAATTTGTTCCAAAGCTGAAATAATGCATCTCTTGTATACTATATTAATTTTTAATTTAATAGGGGAAAAAAGGCCTTGTGAAATATTTCAAACACACACACACACACACACACACACACAAAAATGTGCATAAACTTGAATGGTGCCAAAGAGCCAATTGGTGTAATAGGTATAGTTAAAATGGAAGGAGAAGAAAGCATAGTGAGAAGGAAAGACAGTCTCACCTTTCAACTGATTTACAATATTCAAGTTTATTTTAAACTAAAATAGTAGTCAGGAGCTTTTTAAAAAAAATCATTATTTTTTTTTTCATTTTCAGTTAGAGAAGATATTGAATTTTTGACTTTAGTTATGAATCTTTCTTCTGATACACTTCCCTTTGAAACATTAAAAAAGGAAGTCTAAATACGATCTCCTCTCTGTTCAAAATCCTTCTTAATCTCTTATTAATACAACAATTTTAACATTTAAAATTTAGGAACTTCTGCCATTTTGAAACCTTGTATACAAAAATAGGCAAAAAAACTCACAACACTTTGTTTTAGCAAGATTCGAAGGAGACTTGCTACACTGCCTCTTCTAGAGAGTCGTATGCTTGCGTATATTTGATTTTCCTATTGCTTCTATTGAAATACATATTTTTCTTTAGGCATATGCTAATAAGGTCTGTACAGGAAATCCTTTACTACAGCATGTGGTTCTTAGCTCCCTCTCATATACAAATGCACAATCATCACTCACCCCAGAAGATGGGAGAGGGCTCTCAACCTCAAGGAGTCTCCTCTGACAGTGTCTTGTCCCAAGGGGAGGAACAGGGGATCAGCCTATTGACCAATCCCAGAAGTTACCATGAAATCTTTACTCCTCCACTCTCCTCTCCTTAGTTCAATTCTTATATTCTTTTTAAATTTAGGTAGAGCTTGAGTGACTGTAGCCATACTTATTTTTGATTTACTATTGTGAAAAAGTCTCTTGCTTTCATTTAAAGGTAGAGTCAATGGAAAATCTAGAGTGCATGCTCAGTGAGGAGTGGTCATACCTCAGAGGTGGGTAACTTTTGTGAAGGAGGTGTGCGTTGGCATTTTAAGCAGCTTGTAATGAGCAAAGTCCAAGGGAAGTTCATCTGAAAAGAGTGATTTGCCACCCTCATTGGCTCAGTCTTGGACATCTTATCGTATATCTCCTGTTGGGCAGCTACTATGTGGCTTATCAGCAGCACAGCACAGGGATTACAGCAGATATTGGCCACATTATCTTCACTCCACCCTCCATTACTCCTCTTTGCAGCTGCCAGGAGGACAGATTATGTGGCCTAGGGAAGTGTGGAAGAGCAGAGTCCGTGTCAACTAGACCATCCTGGAATTGGCAACTGTGTACCACTCCCAAGCAAGCTTATGCAATGCCATAACAGAATGACCTGTATCAAGGACAAACAGAATTCTGTTAGGCCCTATTTTTCCTCTAAGTTACCCCTTTTCAAGCAATTCTTCCACAACTCCCATAATGCAATTTCCTTATACTCAATTTTCTTTTCAGAGTGGCATATATGTGCTATGCATGTACATGAAATCTGGTCAGAATATGTTTGGGAGATTATATTAGATTAATCTGATAGTTGTAGAAAATAAAACTAAACTAGATTAAAATGATATTTGAACCTTGGTCAAATGTAACTAATTATTCAATCGAAATATACATATATAAATACATTTATTTGGTAGTTCAACCCTGCAGAGACAAGCCTATATTCAGAACTGCTTAATTTCTATGAACTAGGAAAAATCTCCTATCATTGTGAATGATTTTATTTCAGTCACTTGAAAGTATTTTATTTCCTGTCCATAAACATTAATGGAAATTTTAATTACTATTTTTTTCTGATAAATTGCTTAGACATAGAGTCATGGATAGTCAGCTGCTGTTTTATTTTATAAATGTTATTCACTGCAATGTATCAATTTATGGTTATTTCAAAGCAAAGAACATACAAAAAAATCCCTCAAAATATTTTATTATTCTCCCTTTACTTGCATGCTGCTTTTTGAATGGCTTTATTATGCTTTGATTTGGCTTTAATGCTTTTATTATTAAGTGGGTTTTTTTGAGTAATAGTATAGCCATTGTTAACTTGTTTTTATGGCTAGTTGTTTTCCGTCATATATTGTTTGAAGAAGACCTCTCAATGTGTAAATTACAGTTTCGCACTATTGACCTCTTTAAACTCAAAGAAAAGTTTCCAGATAAGTTTGACAGTCTAGCAAAAGAAATACACAATTCATAAATACAAAGTATTTTCTTACTATGAGTATGCAAGAGAAATGCAAGTAGACTTCATCTCTAGCAGGATGTAATATTAGTTCAAAGATTTGTTTCTCCTGATGATAAATGTTTTAATTTCCAAATATTTTCCGCCCATCTTTTTGCCTTTGTATGCTTCATACAAACAGTCTTTGAAAGGATTGAATGAACACCTACTCAAAAATTCTGGAACAATCTTCTGATATTTGCCATTGTGCCAGCACACTTCTTAAAGTTCGCTTGTTTGTTTTCACCTATGTTTTTCTCTATTATGTTTTTTAGAGATTTTAATCACATATTTCTTCAGCCTTTGCTTTATTAGTTTAAACAAGATCTTCTAGTCTCAGTAATGATAGCATAACAAGGCTTATGTCATACTACTGTGTCTTTCAAATTCTGCCATAAGCTAAATTTGTTGTAATTTAAGTAATTTTCTTATTATATATGATATTCTTGATGAGGTCTTACTGATGAGATCTTATATGTAGTTTTTTTCCATGTCGCTTACTGTTTTCATGACGTTAATTTTTATTACATTACAATTTTTACTATTCTTATTCTTATCTCCTGTAGATCAATTCAAAACAAATATGTCCCTGGGTAATAACACCAGGGAACTTAATTGATGGATTCTATGGTCAATGTCAACTAGGAAAATTGTGTAGCTTCTTTTGAGAAAAATCTATTTTGATTGACACTAGCTGAGCATCTGCCCTTTTGCTTCAGGATGTGTCTAAGGATTCTAAGCCATCTAAGGACTGACAAGTCTCTGGAAACAAAGATGTCAAAATTGTTTTTCTGATGTTATATCTACTATACTGATATCACTATAAGATTTTCCAAAGTTCATATTTCATCCCTTAAACCACAAAGCATCACACAGAATAGTATGTTTTCTGTGTAGGTAGCAAACTTCATTTTTAAACAGAGGGACAAAAGAGGGCTCGTAATACATATCACAGTATAAAATTTTTGATCATAACTACTGACCTCAGAGTAAATTCTGTAGTGAATGAACTGAGAGAGAATTCCAAAAATATTCATTGGAAGAGAGGCTAAATTCTTACAATTTTATCAGACATTGTCATAGTGTTCATCTGATCATAATCATAATCAACATCATGTTTCCCATAACTGCAGCTCTGACTATTCCCTTCTACTGACAATAGTACATTCCACATCAATGAGCACTTGCAAGCAGAATAATTAAATCATCTTTGTTTATCACAAAAAGTCACTGAAAGAAGCTACTGTTTAATCTGTCCTGTTGTCATGAGACATAAATGCAGTTTTACAGATCATGAAGTAAAATAAATAACAGAAATAGAACTTGTATCAATTTTATGGTGCAGTTATGAATTATGCTCTTTCTGCATCTGTAGTACAGAAGAAATAAATTCTTAATTTTAAGCAATTTTTTCCATTAAAAGAATATATCTTGCTTTCAAACCCTGTATTTTCTATAGCAAAGAATGGTCCTTTAGCAATTTAAACTGTATAATCTATTAAACTGTATGAGAATGGACTCTAAGTAGAAGAAATCAATTTATTAGCTAGTCTTCTTCTAGTGAAGTTTTGTGAAGGTATAAAACAGATTGAAATCTTCTCTACTTACAGTTTACGTTCAGTAGGTTCTTTCTTGCTTTATCTGTTGAATTTTTGCTCCATTCAGCTAGAATTTTGCAGAGATTCTTGACCGTATGTAGAAAAGATCTGTGCTGCAGTTCTCTCATGAAGAAGCAGTATGCATGTATAAAAGTCTGGGCTTAACATTCAAATCATTAGGCACCTGTATCAGAAGATTCCATATAAAAATCCTCTGAAAACACCCTTTAGATAAAAACAGGATTAAAAGAAGGAGGAAAGAGGGGAGAGGAAAACAACATAGTCAAAAACCTGACCTGAACTAAGTAATGTGGAAAAAATTTTTTCTGGATCAAAGTAGCTCAATATTTGAGAATCTTTAGGAGCAACAAAAATCCATGTGAAATAAAAGATTGATTAACTGATAATGTGGTGGTTTTGAACTTTACAGAACAGGTATGCTGAGCTACATCAATACGTACAGCAAAAGATTTCATAATTGATAATGAATCTGAGAGGAGGTATAATACTGTAACAAAAGTTGAAGTCAGGGACGAGAGAATGAGTGCAGGATTGATTACAGGAAGGTTTGAAGGGTCTGTCAGGAGTATAGGTTGGGCAGAAGGTGGTATCCGAGGGCCAATCTACCATGTTAATACAATAGGTCAAAACATACTTGGAAGAATTACTTTCCTATTTGTAACTTAGGACTGTATCTCCATGTTAAGGTTTTCCCCAAATGCTTTCTACCCACTAGACTCATTACAGCCCTTAAGATATCAAAGAATGTGACAATAAATTAATTTATAATGTAGCCTCATTTTCTACTGATGCATCCTTTTGGTCTTAGGAAATACATTCTCTTACTGAATGAATGTTGCAGCTGGCCTTCAATTTAAATTTCTTTCCTTGACAGCACAATATGGAACAAACTCCAGGAAAGAAAGAAAACAGCAATGAAGAGTAATAAAAAAAGGAACTTATCTATTCCATATCCAATGAAACTGATCTCAACTAGAGTAGAAACTAAATGATTCAATTCTACAGTATGACCGAACTATCTATCTCAACATTCAAACATCTTATCACTTTCTTAGTTGTGTTCAAATCACAACAACAAAAGCCTAATAATTCAAGAAAGACCATTAGTTCATATGTTCAGAAGTTATTGACTAATATTTTGATGAAATATACCTGGTTCTTTTAAATCATTTTTCTTTCCAGAGATACATAAAATATAAGGTGAGCTAATGAACCTTTCCAACCTTTTTTGTCTGTTAAGAAACCCTTAATGAGGATATGGGGATAGCGCATTTGTGTTCACAAACAATTTCACCTTGTTGCTACATTCAGAATTTAGGCCTTTAAAAAGAAGATATTGAGTCAGATTATTCTTTTTATTCCCTGATTTGAGTCTTAATTGCATCCAAATGAACTACTGTTTCTTCCAGAAAAATGAACTAGCAGCATTCTTGAAACAAATCAATCTTTCCAAGTCCAGGTTAACTAGAAAATGAATACCAGTCTTTGGTCTTTTTCCAAGTCAGTTGCTGCTTAATGAATAGAATATTAACCACTTTAACTTATACTGAGGCTGTTAACAAGCTTATATGTGGAATCTTAAAAGTGCTTCTGTAGTTGTGCTAGCTGAAACTAAGAAACACATATTCAGGAGCAGACATAAATATCATGCCTAACTGGAAAAGTCATTCAGATTATTTTATGTATTGTTTTCCTTGAATTAAGATTGAACTACTTTTAAGCATTTAATCTTTAATGGCTATAAATAAAAAGCAATCAGATTTGTTGTGCACAAATGTCTGAAAGTACCTGCTCTTGCCCAAAACAAGATAGGAGAAGTTATTTTTGAGTATGGTCTTGCAGTAGCTCCAATATTTTTTTCTTTTTTTTTGATTTAATTTTTAATATTCTGAACAATTTTCAAGTATTTTTAATAAATATTTCTTAACAGTGAATAAACTTTTCATGTGGGTGATCATACCCATATCTGAGCCTGAAATTTATGCCTCACAGTTATTATTTTAAATACAATTTGAACTTCATCTATATCTGGTTGTAAAACCCACTTTCTTAATCCGTATCTGAATGCAAATTCAAATTTGATAAGAGTAATAGAAAGAAATGTAGACTGTATAATCTCAATTAAATTGTGTTCAAAAATGAATTTTATACTTGATCATTGAAAATTAGACCCCCTTCAGAATTCTTATGGGGTTCAGCTATAAAGTTTCAGCCATATTCAGTTATAAATTGAGAGAGATTTATTCAGGTATCAAGGTCTATAAAGAATCTGGATAAAAGCAGAGAACTTATATAGTTAACATATAATGTGATATAATGCTGTAGACTATAGCTAAGACATATCCTTAAGTATGGAATTAAGGTTTATTAACAAAGCAGAAACGTTTATGTTTGAATTCCTTGGAAAATGGATAAGTAAAAAATCTTAGTTTAAGTGTAAAATAGAAATACGTAGTTAAACATTGACACTTTCAAACTATATTTTCTTTTCTATTACTCTGAAGGACTTTTGGTAGTTGTTTGCATTTTCTTTTTTTATGGTTCTCAGAAGAGTGTTCTTGTGAAATTTTCAGCTCTTTAAAATGAGGTATCTTCAATTATCAAGCAAATAAGAAAACCACATCAAGAGAAATAAATATATATGAGACCATTCTGGATAGTGCCATGAGGTGCACAATCAAAATGATATCTTTTAGGCTTTAATTTCACTTTTGAGCAGTGAGTTGGCTTGCTTTCACAGTTGCCTCAAATAGTGGTGCTGACTGACCAGAAGGACATTTAAGAATGTGGAAACAGGAGAAGTTGCTGGAGAAGTTGGAAAGTGTCAGAAGTTCCACTATTCATAATGGCAGCAACTGCGCCAGCTCTTAAACTATGACCTCAAGATTAGTGGTAGCTAATTGCTGTAACACTGAATGAAAAGTTTTGTTAGCAATGTATGTTTTGTGATGCTTCTGGGTTTGGAAAAGTTTGCAAATTTTGGGAAGGAGGAGCACGCACTCCCCCATTTTTCCTCATTACATGCAAGTACAATAATGAAGAGGTTAAATTATTTTTGTTAACTGTTGTGTGAGTTTTCTTAATATTACAATTATGTAAATGGTATTTGATTAAAATAGAGCAACACCAATGACTCTCACTATTTCAAAGACTAAAAAAAAAAGTTTAGTTTCTTACAGTTGCCCCAATACGAAAAAAACTGACAAGTTCCACAAGGGTGATGGGACTGACAGGATGCAATTTGGTTGCAGTTCTGTAAGATCCAGGCTTACTTCTGCACATAGGTGAGAGCCCATCTATCACACTTTTCCACCCTTTAGTTTCTGAGATGGTGTTTCGGATGCATTCTAGCACTGGGCTGTAACTAGCTGTAATATGGAAACATAGATATAATGTTGTTTCTTACCTAGAGAAAAAAAAGGGGGGAAATTTACCCTGATTCTATATGGGTACCATATTCCCAGTCAGTTTGGTAAATGCTCAAATGACATTTGTAGCTACTTGGTCAAAATGATGTTTAATTGAATGATTTAATTGAAATTGTGATATACAGCAGACTGTCTTCTGTAAAAATGTAGGGAAATCTAGTTTCCAATAATGGCCAGTATAGATCATTGGCTATCTGCTTTGGATATGATGAAAATTTACTGCACTGGTAAGATCTGATCAAAATTAAAAGTTCTAATCATTCTGGTCATTCTGGACAGCTGGCATTTTTACGATGAAAGTGTATTATACTGAAAAAAAAATCTTACTGAGACTATTTGAGGCTACTTCAGTATGGCTTTATAACAAGTAGTGTTTGTAGCATGCCCAGCAGCTGAGCAGTATAGCGAATACAGACACATTACATAATGATAAATTACAAATTCACAAAAAGAGTTTTTTTCAGTATAACTACTTTTTATAATATGATTTTAATATATTTTCTGGCTTTTCTATGATATGCTAGACCTTAAAAGGTATGTAAGCACATATTAACATAAAATTACTATCTTGTGCTATAAAAGGATGTTTGCACTTATTAGCCTGAATACTCCTGAACTGGGATTATTTACTTTTCCACCGAAATTTGCAGCTTTCCTTGAAAAAAAAATGCAGAAAAATGCAGGTAGAAAAACAGAAACAAAACCAAAACAAATACAATGCAGATTTCTAACAGTTTTACTGATTCTTGCATAACAAAAAAATAAATCTTACATTATCATTGTGATATGTAATAAATGCCATATGAAATGATTTTTTGAAAGTGAACAAAATAACTATTTACATTCACTACCTATTATTTGGAGCCTTACACCTTTGCTGCATGTTGCTAGCAAAATTACTCCTCCTATCATCAAAATGGAAATCTTTGTTTTAAGGGGTTAATATTAGTGTTTCTTGATTGATGAATTCATCTTGGAGCATTTATGATGAAGTTGATATACTTGAATGTTAAAAGGAAAAAATACATATTGCAAAAAAATATGATGTTGAGCTTGAGAAAATTTTACAAGACTGAATAATTGACAGTCTAGGAAATGAAGAAAACACTTACTTAGAACAAAACCTTCATTGGAATTTGAGTCTGAAATACAAACATGTAATTCTCAAAATCCCTATCTAATCACATCAGAGACTAAAGTATGAGGATACTATCCTTATTATGTTTATGAAACTGTCCTTTGTAGCCCAAAATGGAAATATTTTGGTCTTGCTTGTTCTTGGAAAGCATTAATAGGGATTTTTCTTCTTTCTGCATAGATGCAGGTGATTAGGGTTCCACTGGAGCCAACTAGTCATCATGTTTATTTACTTAGAAGTTCCTCTTTATTCCCATAGGTGACTTCTCTACTTACTGTTCAGGTTGTTACTTACTTTGAAGCACTAAAGTAATTCTACATATTGTGCCACAAACAAATGGCACATGCTGATATGACCAACTGATATGATGCTGGTATGACCAACTACTCACATAGCCGTCCTTTTTTATTTTTTTAATTGGGATTTATTAAACAGTTAAACATTTTTGTGCTCTTTCCTCTAAGTCTTTTTTAAATAAACTTTATCTAGTTGCAATGAAAAATTCTGGGGGTTCTCAAGATACAAGCAAATATTATTTTATATGAATATATCAGAGATTCACTAGCGTGATGCTGTGCATGCCCTAGGAAAGCACAATATTGTAGTGATAATTCTAGATTCAGTGAAGCTCTGCAGAATCATAGACTATTAAACATAGTAATATAGCATGTTTTCTTAATTCAAATAGAATGTTTCATTTGCAGATGTTTACTAAATAATTTTACTTACAAAATATTCACTGAAAAAATTTTCATTTTCGGTGCTTTCCAATCTTCCCTTTTACTTCTGTGGCTTTGTGAAGATTCATTATCTCAAAGTACTTATGCAAGCTTGGAAGAGTTGATCATTCAGTGAAAAAACATTTTGACAGTATATTGACTGAAACTAATTCAAATGGCATTCATTCAAATGTAATAAAAATAAGTAAAACTTCAATAATAATATAAAAGATATGTTAAAAGTTAAAAAACAGTTTTGGTATAACATGAGGATTTACAACATAGAATTATGTACTTGTCACATGAGTATGTAAAATGCTTGATACACATACCGTATTGTTTTGGTAGGATCTAATGCATACATACAGTTGAATAAATAGCACATTATAAATTCATTCTTTTTGCTTTTGTGAGTATTCCATTTTTAAATGCAATAATGCAAAAGGTAAGCTGCAGAGAATATTTATATGTTAGTAGCAACAGCACAAAATGATAAACTCAAATTTACTCCAGTTTTAAAAATCTGTCCTTAATGTCAAGTATAGTGCTGGAGAACTTATGATACTAATAGAATTATGTTTCTAAAGTAATTAGAATTTCAAGATAAACATTATTTTGGGTATGTATGACTGTGTTGCTGGAGTTGGTAAACTTTGCTTCATTCATTAATAAGGAACCCATATGTTCTGTTTTTCTACTGTTGGAGGCTGAAATATTTTGTTTATTAAGAAATGCATCTTTTATAATGGTTTAGCTCTGAAAGCAGACAAAAAATATGCATCTATGTATCACTTTTTTGACTTCATTTATCCGTAAGACCTTTAAAATTATAATTTAATATCAACCTTTGTATATAATGCCTATATACAAAGCATGAATGGAAAATGATTTAGACAACTACCTGCATAATATTGAATTTCATCTTGAATTAAAAGAAAACATTGAAGTTTATTTTTCTGTCCTTCTAAGGTACTATTTTTTAATATTCAGGATAATTTACTTGCATAGAAACTAGACAAAGCTTACAATTAACGAACTCTCATTCCATTATTTTATCTCAACTGTTCTACCAGTTGAGACATCTGCAAGCTCCTAATAAATAACATATGCTATCTCCTGATTAATTTATTTTATTTATGTTCAAATAAATCTTAAATTTTATTATACGCACACACATGCATTCATACACATAGACACACACCTCTTGCTCTTAATTCTACAAAGGTTGAGAATGACAATTAACTGCTCTGGCACTATGCCACTGCTATTCCTTTTCCTAGAGCTCTAAACAGAAACCAAGTAAAACATTTAAAATAAAGTATCAATAATTCACAAAGGAAGTATTCCAAAACAGCAACCAAAAACAATTAGGTAAGTACACTCAGTCTGGAGATAGAAGTTGTCTTTCCTCTTATTGCCTCTTCAAGAGCCTTTCTCTGCATATCTTGGTCATTGTGTTTACTAAAACCCTTAGGCAGCTTCTCAATTGTCTCTTTATCCTTGTGCTATAGTCCTCGATAATCTGGAAGCATCTAAAAAAGATTTGAAATTTGGTAGATCCATAGTACATGAACTTGGTATCTAGCAGTTTGAAGCATTGTGTTTTGTACATCTAATGTGCAAATTTTATCTGTAACTATTGTGGAATTTCCCTGTTGTTCTTATATCATATATAAAATTCATATGACAATATTTTGAAGAGCTTGTAATTGATTGTATAGCCTTATTAAAATTGAAAGATATTGTATATTATTGATTTGGTATGCCTACATAGTCACGCCTAACTAGGAGTTGCCCCTAACAGTCACTGCTAGTATTAGCAATTATTAATATTAATGAGAATTAATTAATTAATAGAATTAATTAATACTACATTTCACATTCTACAGCTTCTGTTACATGCCTGTTTCCTTAAACCTCGAGAGGGTAGTATGAAGAATGTCTAGTTATAAAAATATCTTTCATTGAAACAACATAGAAACTTACAGAGTTTCTTAATAGTATTATATGTCCTTTTTTTTTTTTTTCTGGATTTACTACATTTTCCAAACATTTAATCTTACTTACTGGATCTTCATTTCAATGCAGTCTAAACTTACATCTCTTTACTCTGAAATGACAAGAATATATTAAAAGTGTAAAAAGTCTACACTTTTTACAGTGTAGACTGTCACTAATTATATTTTAATTGTTTTTTTTGAAAAAAAAAACAATTGCCATCCATGGCAAATTGCCAGTAAAATGCCTTCATATCCTTGCCTTCTTCCAACAGTATCCTGGTCTTGCTCAAATAAGTAGTAGCACGAGATTTGTGGGGGTAGCATCAGACTGTTGTGGATGCTTCCAAGTTCTTTAATCACCCTTACCCTTTCCCTTCCTTTTTTCCTTTCCCTCTACTTTTCCTTTTCCCTCAAGATCTTCTTATGACACTTACCTTAGTATGTTAGTAGAGAATGAACAGATATAGAGACTATTACATCAGGAGTTAGCAAAAATGTGTCAATGAAGCATCTGGAAAACTATTATGGTAACTCATATAAAGTTTAGCAGAGTTTAGTTTTTATGATGATTTTCCATAATGATATGAAACATTCCAGTGGTAGGGTCCATGTTGGATAATTTTTGTTTCTCTTAGTGAAATAAAAAAGCAGAAAATAGACACTACTATTTTGGAATGATTGCCTTAACAGGAGTTAATGCTGTTCTTCAAGCATGAAAGTGATACTGAATCCTAACATAATTCTCATCTGAATCACAGAAGACACCAGTGAACATGGCTTTGAGCTGTCTATCTCTGTATGTTTTAATAGATTATGTTAGTCATATTTTACTGAGGGTACAATATCTTTGTTCCTATGCAAGTAGGTGACATTTGTTTTTAAGCCCAATTTAATCTTAACATGGCATCAGTTTTAAGAAACATGATTAAACAGCTCTCTTTGTAAGGTAACATTACTAGTTATCCTTCCATTACTAGTTATCCTATCCATTAAAGAAAATATGAAAAAAAGCATAATTTGTCTGTCCACTGTGATTTTTTCCTTCATCTAAATAACCTTCCTCCCACAAAAACACACATACAACTATGCACCTGCTTTCTCACAGCATCTAATCAAAAGTAAGAGCAACTGCTGGTTTCCATGGTAGCAAATTCCTGTCGGTATTCGCCTGATTATTCAGCATAAAAAACTCAATGTCATATCATAAAATCCCTGTATTTATGGATCCTAATGCATTTTCTCTATCTAGTCTAAGGCATACCGTTTGTTTAAAAGTCCATTCTGTCACTAGAAAACTTCATTTAAATATAAGAAATTATTGGAGCTTTTCTTGAATGTTTTTTATGATGCAGCTATTGATGATGCAACACATAGCAAAAGTGCTTTTCTGTTCTCCATCTGAGCTCAGCTCTTCAGAGAATTTATTTCATCTTTAATGGTAGAAGCAATTCCACTGACACTTCTGGCACAGAGTTAACATTCAAAATGTAGAACCAGTATGTCTATTCTTGTCCTGCAGAAAGAAAATTTATTGTAGTGGATAGAGATGGAGAATCTACAAATAGACTGGTTGATGTTTATTTATTTATTCATGTTTCTACTGGAAAAAAAAGGAAAAAAACCAGTAACACAAGATAGAAACCTTTCCTCTGACACTGTGTATGGTCCAAGATTGAACTTGAAATCATATGTGCCTTTACCATGTGTTTATTTAGCAGTGTGTTACACAGAGCTGAGGCTCTTGTATGCAGGTATTCCATTCCAATTTTTGAAGTCCTAGTTGTTTCTGACTTGATTGTGATAATATGAGACTATTGCACAGCAAATACTATGATCAGCTTTTTAACTGCACAGAACTATATATTTATGAGGCAGTAATTTTATGTAAATTTGCTGCAAATATCATAATCTATTGATACTTTTGTTTCTTGAAATTCAGTTGTGATATTATGGTTGAAAAAGACCTTCAAGATCATTGAGTCCAACCATAAATTCTTTGAGATGAGGCAACACAGAGTTTTACCTGAATACTTTAATATCCTGCTCCTTTCTCAATTCTCTTGCCTTTTTGTTGCTTGTTTAGCTTGATTGGCCTGATGTGACCTTATCTTTAGGCTTTATCTTTAAATCAATTTTTTTTTTCCTCCATAACGCTACAGCTGCAGATTCATAATGAAAATAACATAACACCTCACTCCAGGTAATGCAATAAATCGAAAGCACAAAACTCCCCAAATTGCTTTCTCCCACTTGACGGAGGGAGACGGAAACAAAACAAAGCAAGTCTAATTATGATAAACATTAATAGTGCATTTTTTAATTTAAAATTTGAATTTGCTTGCTATTTCTACAACTAAGATTTCAGTCTAATCAATTCATCTGCTTCTCAAATTATATAAAAATAGATTTTAACAAGCAGCAATATTATTTAATTTACATCTAATCTAATGATATTACAAAGTTACATTTTTCAATGTATTGCTTGAAAGAAAGCTTAAAGGCTGCTTCATCATCTAGTATTTATAAGTTTTATTTTGAATACATTTTCCAAGTGAAACTATTCACACTGATTCATTGATGTTCATTAAAAGATATTTTAATATTAATCTCCTTTTTATAGTTATTTCTTTAGGAACTTCCTTTTATAAGAACTGTCTTTTTTGGGTTTTCAAATGTAAACCTGTGTTTTTAATGCAAGACAAGCCTTTCAGTATGGTTAATTGCTTATGTTCCTATGTTGATTGCTAGAAAAGTCATTTAAAGATTTTTTGTTTTGTTTGCTTTGTTTTACACTTACAACTAAAGAATTTGGATTATATTCTTTCTGACCATGATACAAATACGTTAATTAGCATTTAATTAAGTGTTTCAATAGGTTGATGAAGGGACCCACATACTATGAGAGCAGCAAAATCTCATAATGTTTTCTTTGCAAAATTTCTTGATTATACCTTTCATTTTGTTTGTTTTTTTTCTTTCTTTTAAACAATATTCTGAGACAAGAAAGACACCTAAGGAGTGTTGTCCTTCATGGAAAAAGGGAGAGAGAAAACACAGATAAAAAAGAATCATTTTCCCTGCTTAATTGTGGCGTACAGCACTTTGGAATGAAAGATATTTCTGATTAGAATAATGGAGATAATCTGGGTGACAAATAGTACTTGCTTTTAATAAAGAGTTTCAACACAAGGGAAATATAAAAGAATAAAGAAAAAGAGTTGCATTTCGGTTAGACTGATTTTTTTTTTAGCAGATGAATGCCACAATACAGCAAACTTCTACCTTTCCAGTAAATCTTGGCCTCAGCCTCGTAACACTGGTTTTGCCTACAGCCTGCTGAACTGTGAGACGGTAATTTAAGTCAGCCTGCATATCCTTCACATGTAAGCTTTGTCTTCTCTACTGGGGGCTGTATATTCATGTATTCATATGTATATTCATGGGAACATAAGAAAAATAAAATTAAAATATAAAATGCAGAGCTCTTCAGGACTTTGTCTTCTGTCAAAAGAGTGAAACCAACATAACAATGGCACCAAATAAATACATTTCTTAGTGAAAATATAACAGTAAAGATTAAACTCTATTGCCTCATCAGCTCATACTTTTATATTAACCTCATGTATTTTCTTTCATGTAAAAGCCACAAAATCTTTAAAAGTCACAAAATCATTCCAAGACATAGGAAAGTATCCATGGCATTCAGGATCTAGTCTGCCTTTTTCAAATGCTTTTCATTTAGAGGATGGATTATAATAATATTGAGTTTTCTTTTATCTTCTGAAGGGCACTCTATGACTTCTTCATACCAGGTTTTTGTTGGTCAAGTGGGCTAGAAAAAGATCTCAGATAGGAGTTCTTTCTCTGGCTAAACACATATATAGCAACTATGCAGAATTGCTGGAGAGTTTTTAAAAGAGCTTTTACATGTCTGCTGCATCAGCTTTGATTCTTATCTATAACTGTAAAGAGAGAGTTAGAGCATGAACCTCTGATTTTATAAAGTAATATATTCAGACATGCTAAAGTTCTTCAAATGTTCGAGATCACCTTAAATCTGATATAAAAACTTGTTACAAAAAATAGAATCTCCTATTTAAGAAATTACATGCTGTACATGCAATTTAGCAGAAAACAATAGTATTTTTTTACAAATTAAATTTATTTTCCCTTTGAGGTTAAGTCATCACTTACTTTAATCACTTTAATTTAATTGGAAATAGTAGCATAATCCTCCAGGAATATTGTGTTTTATGTATTAACTATTTTATCAAAATAATATACTTGAAATCTGAGTATTTTTCTCTCAACAGATGTGAAACGCATATTTAAATATGAACTGGCAGAGCTCATAAAATTTTCCATCTTTGTCAAGAACACAGCTTGTTGGTAGTGGCTGCAAAACTAAACTTGATGACAATTACATACTGTTTATATTATCAATATGCTGAGATTTTTATAAAGATTTTTGATTTAATGTCGAAATAAGAATTTTAAACAAGTATATGTAAAATTCTTTATCCAGTATTCCCAAACTAAGCATAATCTTGATTACTAGATTAAAATATTTCATAAATATCCCCTAACACTTCTATATTAATTACACTACTTTTTATGTGTTCAGGATGTCTAGTCCAAGGGTAGAAATTTTATCCTTTATTTAGGCTTTCTGAATGATGGACATATTAGTATAATGGGCAACACACTGAGAGGCTAATAGCAGGTTTGGTCTTTGTGATAAAAACATTTTCTATACATTTCATGATTGTGATGCAGATTACGCCTCTTTCTTGATTTGAAGGGGGCTTTTTCCCACTGAAAATTATATCATTCTTAAGTATAAATGCATTTAGTTGCTATTCACACTTCATAATTATCAAATTCCAATTATCCTATTTTTGTAAAAGTAGTCAATTTATCCATCCACATCATGGCCTGTCACAGTGTCACCAGCAGGACTAAGGAAGTCATCATCTATAACTGGTGAGGCTGCATCTCAAATACTGTGTTCAGTCTTGGGCTCCTCACTACAAGAAAGACATTGAGGTGCTGGAGCGTGTCCAAAGAAGGGCAATGCAGCTGCTGAAGGGGCTGGAGGATGGATCTTATGTGGAGCAGCTGAGGAAGCTGGAATTATTTATTCTGGAGGGGACCCAAAGGGAGACCTTATTGTTCTCTACAAGTACCTGAAAGGAGGTTGTGGTGAGGCAGCAGTCAGTCTTTTCTCCAGAATAACTAGAAATAGAACAAGACGAAATGGCTTCAACTTGTCAGGGTTGTTTCAGGTTAGATGTTAGGAAGAATTTCTACACTGAAAGAAATAGAAAATATCAAGCATTGGAACAGGTTTTCCAGGGAGGTGGTGGAGTCATCATCTGATGTTTTAACCAGATGGAATGGAGGAAATTCTTGAGTGGAGGGATGCATCTTTTGTTTTCCTAAAGCGGTAGAATCAGTATACAAGCCAATACAAGCCAGAACCAAAGGATAAGAAGAAATAACAATTTCTTGACAGCCTTTTCCTGACTCTGGCCAGTAGTAGCTAGTAACTTGGAAAAGTACGGATTTGCTATTCTTTTGACTCGGAGGCTGAATCAATTTGCAGGCCTTGAAAGCTCTTTATTTTAACATCTCCTTGTAGGAATAGAATATCAGCGAACTACCAATGAAAAATAAGGGTATTAAGAGGTAGAATACATCTATATGAATGGAATTACAAAAATTTAAGATCACATGCAAGTTATCAAATTTAATGTCTTCAAAAAGAAGATCGATTGTGTGATCGATTGTAATGTATTCCATTGGAGATCATCTTTTCATCAGGTGGAAGCACAGAGTGATAAGACATAATCATGAAGAATTAGATATTTTCACGTTCAGAGTATGAAAAACGTTTCTACAATCTGTCTATCCTTACTCTTTAATATTTTAGAAAGATGATATTTGTTTTACTCATTTATTTCTCTTCAATATATTGTGTTGCTGATAGATTCTAATCAATGTTTCTAAATAAACAAATTGTTAAATCATGAAATAATTAAAAATGTAAAAATGATATTATTTGTAAATACAACGCAGTATAATAACTTCAGAAATTATGGATTAAATTTATGGAAGACATGATATGACTTTCAGAAGGGCATACTGGGACTTTTTATAGTGTGTAGATGGTATAGATTATTTTCAGGCATTTCAGCATTTCTTCTGCCATTCTGCACATTCGACTGTTGTGTATACAGTACATTTCTGCTATTTACAACTGTGTTCATGCTGTTTGCATGTAATGCAAAATTTAGATAAGGAAATGGAGTCTAGCAAAATATTGGTTTCTTAAACAGATTACCTAAATTAGCCCAGCAAATGTGACTTCTTGAACTGACAGGTGTGGCAATACATATAACAATCTCCTAGTGAAATTGATATCATTGTGGTCAAAATTTTGCTACATCTAATTGTGATTCTTTAAGTCTCATTGAATTTTAATGATAATGACATCACTATCTGGATGTTTTGGGGGAGTGAAAAAGGGCAGAGATGGAAAGCAAAGTTTCAGAAGTCTTTTTTTGGGGTTTTTGAAGGAAATATCATAGAAAACTGCCTTCTTGAATAAGAAAATGGAATATTTCTTGAATCCTAGCTTTTGAACCAGTATTAACTTTTCTAGCAAAATTCTTAAATCATAATTATATATATATACACATATATACACATATATATCCAGTTTATTTGAGTGTCTAGTGAGCCACCTAGAGTAAATAAATTGGATGGGCATGCTCTGAAATTCAGTCATCAATAGATGTTCTCTGAATATTCTGCAGATATTTTCTGTTTCTATTTTCCGGTTCTTATGAAAAAGATACTAACTTGAAAAGAAATGAAGAAAATAACTGAACATAAGGATAAGGAGCTTATGAATTAAGTCACTCTAGATTGTAAGTTAAAGTTATCAATAAATAAATGCAGATTTGACTTTGCTACACAGAATAAAAACATTTTTACTTCTGCATCCATGCTACTAAACAGATATTCTAGAGACATTAAAATATATTACAAATCCAAGGCCATTGCAAGATTTTTGTTCTTATAGTGCAGCACTGGATGTTCACAAAAAAGACTGGAGATGACGTAAGGGTAAATTGTGGGAGGAGGTTGTTTGTTTGTTTATTGTCCTCTTCACTCTAGCACCACAACAGAGATGTAATGATCGAAATGGTCCCTGTGGGCCAAGTTAACTTGCACAATACTGGGTGTAATAATTGTAAAGAGGAAAGAAGAGCATTATAAATAGAGAAAATGAAAATACTTTCCTCTACTCATTTGCAATTGATACGAAAGTGTGGAAAGAGACATAACACTTGAACAGGGAGTAGGAAACTGATCAGGATATAAGAAATAATTATAAAATGTATTTGAGGTATAACAATAATTCTTATGGAGTATTTGATGTAGTCACTTGAGATTGTATTCTAATGGTCTTTGCTTTACCAGAGAGGCTGTAGAGTCTCATTCTTTGGAGATACTCAAAAGCCATCTGGAGACACTCCATCAACCTACTCTTGGTGAACCTGTTAGAGCAGAGGATTTTGACTAGATGATCTTTAAAAGTTCATCCCAAGCTCAGCCATTCTGATTCTGTGAATTTGCATGCATCACAGAGGAATAAGAATGAATGGAAAGGATATCAAATCCAAAGGTTTTGTTATGAAACTTAATGTATTCCTTTCTATAAAGAGGACTACTGCAGCAAAATGTTTATCTGTTGCTAGATCTGAAGGAATCACAAAATGAGTTTTATAAAGATGTAATGCTTTATGGTGCTATGTGTTTTAGCAAGTTATTTTAATCATTATTTTTATATAATAAAATTATTACTGAATTATTCAGGTGATACAGAAGAGGCAACAAAACAAATTTTTACAGGAAATCTTTCTAGGTCTTTTGAAATGTTCACTGGTATTCTACTATCCATTCACTGTTGCAAGATGTTTTATTGATAAAACTACTCTCTCATTGAAGAAAAACAATAATCATAAGTAATATGTTATAAGCACATCCTAAACTCTAGGTTTTGCAAATGAAATAGTATGTTATTCTGGAGCTAAGATTGAGGCAATTGTGTCCATCTCCCTTAGCACTTTAAAAAGCACTTGGAATCCTGGAAAAGTTCTTTGTTTGTATATTTGTTTGTTTTCAAAAATATTATTTATTTAGGAATTTAATAAACTGTTAATATGCTGCACACCTCAAGTTATGGTTTCAATTATTTTTAGTGCTTTCAATTATTTTTAGTGCTAATTTAATCAAAGAACTGAGCCTCAAAATTCTTCTCAAAGATGACGTCTTGTTATTTAACCCTTCCTTCTTTTTTTTTTTTTATTTTTCTGGATTTTGTCGCTTTTCCTTTATTCCCAATGGTCCTCTTTCATGAATGATATATTAAAAGGATCTCTTTCAAGCTGTTATATTAACTTTTTCTCACTCTGGCAGTTCTCTAGCTCAGAGGTTCAAAATTCATTGCCCTCAGAGCATTATAACTTATAAAATACATTTTAAAAAATCTCATTTGCTTTACTTCTCTTAGTGTAAGACATACTTTAAAGAAACAGATCAACTTCTGATCATATACTTTATTATGTTTTTTTAAAAGTTCAATATTCGTTAAATGTAGATTCTAAAAAAAATTGCCTGTCACGTGTTTCTGCTTATAAACCTTTTGTACATGCACTGAATAAATCAAGTAGACTATTTGTTTAAATTATTTGCAGTACACTTTGCATTGTGGACAAAGTATGGATTATTGTACCCATTATAGTCCAGACAATCAAAGACAGAAACTATGCCTTGACTGCTAAATAGCTGAACAGTATACCAGTATAGAAATACTCCAAATTTGTCATTATCTGCATGAAGACAAGGAAAAAATAATTGATTAGTTGTCTATCCGAAGATTCACAAAAAGATGGATTTTTCTGATGGCTAGAAGGCACCACACACATATGCTTTGTTCTTATGTTTTTATGTGATTGAGTATGGAGAAAGATTAATAGCCTTTTGCCACAGAACGTTAGGGATGATTTCTGTGACAAGCAGCTTTTTATACCAAATTCTGGATTTGTACATTAGCAAGTGTCTCAGCAAATGTCGAGGCTGATGTTCACTAGGAAGGGTGTTTCAGGAACAGAGACTGTTTTGCCAATTGATGGGAGTGTGTGGGGGGAATTAACTAGATGCCAAGGGAAAGAATGGCTCTGTTTACTATTAATATCAAATAATACAGAAATGAAATAATACATCTAATGAAACAATAAGCTTACAATGTGCCAGGCTGTAACTACAGATGAAATAAGCAAGGCAATGTACTTAACCATTACTATAGGAGAAAGAGAATAGTGATTAAGAAAAGAATACATCACCAATTGCCTAAATACCATCATCCAGATCCACAGTCGCTGGGGAGTCCCTGTTGCAATAAGGATTTGCAGAGCCTTTCTGGCAATTGGGAGGTCTTACACAGTGTGTCCACTCATAAGTGGGGTCTCCAAAGTCGCTGTAAGAAGATCCAGCTTTATAAAACCAAATCAGCAAAACTTGCATTTTCTTTGTTAGCAGTAATATCTAGTATGTCATACTTTCCTTATGATCCGGCACTGGGATCTGACTAGAGCCCCAGCTTCAGATGGGAAAGTTCCTTCAAGGTCAAAAACACTTGCCTGAGGGTCTACAAAAGTTACAATTTGATGAGCCTACATGCAGGTTAGCAGAAGCAACTTACAGGCAAGTTCTCTGTGTTTCTGAAAAAGCAGCTGTGTTCAGCTGTAAGTCAACCCTGACATGGGTCTGTGGTTCAGGCCCTAGCAGTTCAGAGACATATATTTAAACATGACAGTCATAGGCAAGAAGTGGACCATCAGTGAGACCACAGGCTTTGCAGGAGTTTCTCTTCCCCTCCTCTCCGTTATTGGGGGGGACAGCTAAACGAAAGATGATATTAGCTTGACCCATTTCTGTGAAAACAATCTCAGTTTATGTCTAGTTCAGAAAGAATTTGACTAGCTAGCTATAGTAAGTCATATTTTTCCAATGTCTTTAGTTAGTTAAAGATTAGACAGTGATCCTCAGGCAACTGCATGTCTCAGATGTTTCAACAACACTTTCAATTTTAATTTTGTCTGAGTGTATAACTTGAGCCATATGATAGTTCATCTAAATTGTACTGCAGGAAGGGAAGAATATGAAAGTCTATCTTTTCTATAAAATAAAAAATGGAGGGAATATATCCTTCCATCTATCTCAAAACTCTCTTCAACACTTCACATTTTCCTGAGGCCTGAAAAAAATCTTTTTTTTTTCCTAAAATAAAATGAAAATTTCACTTTCTACTTAGGAATCATTTGAAAATGAAAAATTTGTTTTATAGCATATTCATGTTTCTGGAACAATCAGTAGCCATTCTTAATTCCTTGACGCCACATCCAAAACTGCAAGAGTCTTTTATGCCACAAATGACATTTTAATTAAGAAATCACAGTAAGAATCCTATTGAAATTATATTTCTCTTTTACTATTCTGTCTCAAACAAATGAAACTAAATAATAAAATCTAAGATTTTTTTTTAAAATTAAGAAAGCATACCCTAGCTTCTTCCACAGCCTTGACTTAAGCATAGTTTTACTGTTTACTCTGTAAAGTGCTTAGTGCTATACATAATACTAAGGAAAATACGATCTTGTCATGAGCAGTCAAAATAAATGGCACAAAGCTGATACAAGCTGCAGTGGGTAACCTGCAGACCTCTATAAAATAGAGCAGTACTCTTTTATTCTTTCTCATTTCAATTTAATGGTTGGATGACTGTATATTAGATGACATACTTAACAATGGTGAATGAGTGAGGATTTTTGTGGAGAATGCAGTTGAATAGGAGGTCGATTTATTTTTACATTAGACATCAAATACAATTGAGTTTTCACAGCTCAAAATCAGTATAGAAGTAGACAGGTGTAGGCGGGAGAGCAGGAGCTCTGTGTAGTATGCTCTCCCATGGAACATTGAGCTAAATGAGCCAAAACTGGTGATCCAGTAAGAACTTCTGAAATCAGAATTGGGAAATGCAAGTGTGGACATGAGACATTTAATACTATTGAGATTTGTTATGTTTTGTGCACATAAACATGCTCTTAAATATTCCTTTTAAACTTGAGACTATCTCTGTACCTGCAAATACAAAGTACCAAAAAATAAGAATAAGAGATGTATCATATACAAGACAAAATAAGGTGGTTGAAGTCCTCCTGGTACTCATGAGGGACTTCAGCCTTAATCCTAGGTGAGTGGTTTGTGGTTTGCATTTGTTCTTGATAGCTGGTTGAAGACCAAATCTCTTTTTTTTTTTTTTTCAGTTGTTTCTAATAAAACCTTTCTGGCGGTGATTTATTCACAGGGGAATATATGTATGTCCAATGTTTTCAAAAGCACATGTTGTTTTGTAAAATTGCTCCAATGTATTAGTGCAAGCAAGTTTTCTGCTGAATTGAAACCAAAATAGAATCAATACCTATTCTTTGTTTTTAATACCAATATAGTAATAGTTTGTATTTCTACTGAAGTGTTGTACATTCAAGAAGAATGTACAATGAACATTTTAAAAAAACTTATTCTCTAGATGATATATTATACAGATAATAATCTCATTAAGTCTGTACAGGTCCTTTTAACCTATGGATATGATGCAGCACTTCACAGTGGCCTCAGACTATCTAGACCAGAAAATATATGGGAGCATACTTCTGTCTCACCTCTACTCATCAAAAAAGAAATTACAAGGGTATGCTTATGGGATGCACAACTATAAAGCAAACCATAGAGCATACCTTTGCACACAATCAACAGTCCTAATTGCATCATTACAACAAAATATAAACGTACATTTCTTGTTACAAAAGTTCAAATCCAACCTAATTTTTTTTCAAAAGATTGTTTGAATACTTCTTTACTATTATCTCATTTTTATTCAGGTCTGCATTTTCTATTTTCCAGCAGTATTCGAAACAAGAACTGACAAATGAATATATGAAAAAAATGTCATGTTATATTTGATCAGAAGGAAGATATGACATATATAGTATGTTCTCATTTTGTACAAATCTTGAAATGGGAAATAGTTGCCAACTCTAAATTTGTCAGAGCCTGATCTGATGAAAAATCTGTGGAAACAGACAGAGAGAAGCCTAAATTCTCCCTGATTACGAAGAGTTGTAGAATATAATTATGGATGATGTGATAAATAAACAGTTTGAAAAGGGGGGATTAATCTGCTGAGAGTTCTTAACAAGCAGGTTTGTTATTCTTTATGTGTCTTTAAGGACACATTAGGTTTTTAAATAAACCTGTTTGTTTGATACTTTCTATCTGTAGAACAGGGGCATGTATTTCTGCGTAGGCATACTATAAAGGTAAACTACTCAATGAAGCCAGAGTGCCTTTGATTAACAAAGTACATACAAACATATGGAAATAGATTTTTATATAATATTTCCTGGTTAATCACCACCTTCACAAGACTCCAAAGCTTCTCAAGGGTAGAACTCACAACTGAAGTCAGTTTCTTTTTAATGATTTTCCTCATATTTAATGTTTTATACCACTGATGCTCTTTCAAAAAAAGGGTGTCAACTGCTATGCGCACTGTACATCTTGTTTTCTTTTGTCTTGTCAGTCATTTATCATCTTGTGAATTTGGTAGGATGTCGTGCCTATTTATATTCATTTGCGTTTATCTTTTTTATTTTGCTACTTTAGGTTACTTGGATTCAAGCAATCAAATATACTTATGTTTATTTGCCCCTATGGTGGTCACGTTGATCATATATTTGTGTAAAGTGCTTATGCTTAAGCAATGGTCATGTCATTGCAGCAATAAAACACACATGCATAGTAGTTTTTTTACACAGCTTCAGTGCACATATATTTGAGCTTGAGGTAAGCTATTCTCATTAGTGCATTTGTAATTGATTGGTGTCACAGGCCTCTCTTTTGGCTATGTTTCTGCTATAAAGAAATACACCCAAGTACTACACAAAATAATTATTTTTGCAGTTTATGGATATATTTGGATATATTGGTGTTTGCTACTGGCCACCTGACCAGGATGACGAAATTATTGAGGCCTTCTACAGAGAGCTGGAAGTTGCTTCATGGTCATACACCCTGGTTCTCATGGGGGACTTCAAACACCCTGATATCAGCTGGAAAGACAACACAGCAAGGCACAAGCAGTCCTGGAAATTTCTGCATGCATTTATGATAACTTTTTGACACACATTGTGGAGGAGCCAATGAGGAGAGGTGGGCTACTGGACTACAGGTGGGCTGAGGTGGGCTACAGAGGTGGGCTACAGGAGGGCTGACTTTGGCCTCTTCAGAGACCTCCTTGGGAGAATCCCATGGGCTAGGGCTCTAGAAGGAAGAAGGGCCAAGGAAAGCTGTTTAGTATTCAAGCAGTACTTCCTCCACAGTCAAGATGGATGTGTCACAATGAGTAAGACAGGTTGGGATTGGGGGGGGACAGGAGGCCTGCATGGGTGAGCAATGAGCTCCTGGCAAAACTCAAACAGTAGAATGCAGTATACAGAATGTGGAAAAAAGGACAGGCCGTTTGGGAGGAATACAGAAATATTGTCAGGGAATGCAGGGATACAACAATGAAAGCTAAGGCACATTTAGAATTAAATCTGTCAAGAGATGTTAAAGAAAATGGAGAAGAGATTCTTCCAATATATCGATGCCAAAAGTAAGATTGGGAGAATGTGAGTCTGATGGTGAAAGGGATGGGTGCCCTGGTTACAAAAGGTCCAGAAAAAGCGAAATTGCTGATTGTCTTCTTTGCTTCAGTGTTGACCAAGGGCACTCCTCTGGAATCCCAAACTCTAGGGACAAAAGAAGAAACCTGGAGAAAGGAAGACTTGCTCTGGATGGAGGAAGATTAGATTAGAAAAGAACTCTTGAGTAAATCTAATACCCACAAATCCATGGGTCCTGATCGGATGCACCCAAACAGCAATGCCCAAGCTGGCAGATGTTATTGAAAAGCCACTTTCTGTCATCTTCGAAAGATCCTGGAGAATGAGGAGGTGCTGGAGGACTGGAAGAAAGCTAATGCCAGTCTTCAAAAAGGGCAAGGAAGAGGACACAGGGAACTACAAACCAGTCAGTCTCACCTCCATCCATGGAAAATTGATGGAACAGCTCATCCCAAATGTTGTCTCCAAATGCATTGAGGACAAGAAGGTGCTCAAGAGTAGTTGGCATAGATTCACTAAGGAGAATGCTTAGGTCACCATGCTTAACTAACCTGATAGCCTTCTTTGATCAAATGACTAGCTGTATAGATAAAGACAGCAGTGGATGTGGACTATCTAGACTTCAGCAAGACTTTTGACATTACCTCTCACAGCATCCTCCTGGGTAAACTCTGGAAGGGTGGGATAGATGAGTGGACAGTGAGGTAGATAGAGAACTGGCTGGATGGCATAGCTCAGAAGGTGGTGATCAGTGGTGCTGAATCCAACTGGAGGCCTGTAGATAGCGGTGTCCCCGAGGTGTCAGTCCTCAGTCCAGTCCTGTTCAATTTATTCATCAACAACCTGGATGAAGGGACAAGTTTGTTGATGATATTAAACTGGAAACTAGCTGATATCCTTGCTGTGCTATGCTACTATTCAGAGGGACTGGACAGACTGGACAGCTGGGCGATGAGAAATTTCATGAAGTTCAACAATAGCTAGTGCAAGGGTCCCACACAAGGGAGGATTAACCCCAGACATCAATACAGGCTGTAGACTGAGGGACTTAGGCATCATGATGGATAGCAAGTTGACCATGAGACAGCAGTGTGCCCTGGTGGCCAAGAAGGCCAATGGGATCCTGGGGTGCATTAAGAAGAGTGTCTCCAGCAGGTCAAGAGAGGTGATCGTCCCCTTATACACAGCCCTGGTAAGGCCACACCTGCAGACTGTCCAGTTCTGGGCTCCCCAGGACAAAACAGACATGGAGCTGCTGGAGGGAGTCCAGCGTAGAGCTATGAGGATGATCAGGGGCCTGGAACATCTGCCCTACGAGGAAAGGCTGAGAGAGTTGGGCCTGTTCAGCCTGAAGATGTGAAAGCTGAGGGGGGATCTGATCAGTGTGTATAAATACCTCAAAGGAGGGAGTGAGGAGACTGAGGCCAGCCTCTATTCTGTTAGCATCAGGGCCTCAGGAAACAGCCATACACTGTTTTAAGTTCCACAAGAACTTTTAAAAAAAACCCTCTTGACAGTGAGCATGACGGAACACTGCAACAGGTTGCCAATAGAGGTTATTGCATCTCCTTCTCTGGATATATTCAAAATTTGCTGTGCCACATGTGCTAGACGACCTTGTGTGTGCAGGAGGGTTGGACTAGATGATACCTAAAAGCCCCTTCTAATCCTAAGGATTCTGTGATTCTATGATTTGAGATGTAACTTAGAATTATATTCATGAAAGATGTAAGTATTCAAGAAGTGCATATTTTTCTTTTGTCCTCTTGCTGTTCCCAGTGAAGTTTTCAATTTCTTGCTCATTCTGTTGAAACCCTAGTTTCAGTAATTCAGATCACATCTAGTTATAAGATATTTTATATTCACACAATGTCATTAAAGACTTGTATTTTAAATCAGTCATATCTTATAGAGACAATTTATATTTCCCTCCTACAAGTGTAGAAATAATTTACAGTAAGTGTCTTTACTTCATAAAATTACTAAATGAGCTTTCTGCTTCAGCAGTGCTTAAATCATCCTACTTTCTCCATTTATGAAATTTATATTTTCAGACACACAAGCATAACATCAAAATCTGTTAATTGTAGTATCTCTTCTTTACGTGTTCTTTGTTTATATCCCTGTTTGGTTTATCTTTTCTATTGTCTATCAAAACTCTGTATCACATTATATAATGTTGAATATCAACATTACCATTAATTACTTGTGAATTGCATGGATTGCTATGCCTTTTAATAGTTTCCTTTCTAATCGCAAAAACACAGAATGGTTGAGGTTGGAACAGACCTCTAGAGATCATCTAGTCGCATCTCTCTGCTCCAGCAAGGACACTCAGAGCACGTTGAGTGGCAGCCAGGTGGGTTGTGAATATCTGCAGAGGAAGTGACTCCAAACACCTCCCTGGGCTGCCCGTTCCACGGCTCTGTCACCCTCACGGGAAGTTCTTCCTCATATAGAGATGAAACTTCCTGTGTTTCAGTTTATACCCATTACTCCTGGTTCTTTCAATGGCCTCCACTGAGAAGAGTTTAGCACCATTCTCTTTACATTCTCCTCTCAAGTATTTGTGCATATGACATATGAAGGCATTTCAACAGTAGACACAAATCTTGATATTGTCTCACAATCATATGATTGTTGTTGCTACTTTTCTAAGATGTGACTTATATCAGCATACTTTAATGCAAAATCTCTACCTTCTTTTGTATTTATTACAGACATGAAGCAGTTAAGTTTTGAGAACCATCCTGGCTAAATTTTTCAAAAAATTTTGATGTTTTGTCAATATACATTCAGGCTTCCCAGTGTTAGTGGAGAAAAAGAATAGAGGTCTATTGCTGCAGGAACATGAAGAAAAGGTTTTTGATGATTCTTCCATAGATTCTTGCATCATTGTGAAAGAAAAAAAAAATAAAAAAGGAGTGAGGAAGAAAAAAAAACTGTGATAGGGTTTAGTGAATTGATATTTGAAATCTGAAATATGCAAAAAAACAGTAACCGAAATGACTGATCTTTCAGGCTTGTTTCCAGAAGCACAGAAATTTATTCATAATCTGTGTAGTCAGGTATGAAAGCTCATATGAAGTGGTTTTATCTTCATACAAGTAAGTATGGATTATGTATGGTATAGTGGATGGTATATGGATGGTATAAAACTAGTATTCTCATTAGCAAGTGGTATAATGGGACATTCATTAATGTAAGAATAAACCTGAAAAACTAAAAATAACTGCCAAGACTTTCTTCACTGTTGCCTTTTTTTTTTTTACATTAGTGATAGGTAAAATATTTTCCAAAAAGTCACGTACAGTACAAGGAGCCACTTATATTTTTACTTGTAAGTTTTACTTGTAAATCATGGAATCACAGAATCACAGAATCTACAAGGTTGGAAGGGACCTCTAGAGATTTTCTGGTCCAACCTTCCCGCTCCAGCAGGCACACCTAGAGCAGGTGGCAAAGGGTGGCATCCAGGCCGGTTTTGAAAACCTCCAGAGAAGGAGACTCCACAACCTCCCTAGGCAGCCTGTTCCACTGCTCTGTCACTCTCACAGGAAAGAAGTTGCCCCTCACCTGCAGGTGGAACCTCCTGTGTTTCAGCTTACACCCACTCCCCCTTGTCCTATCACTGGCCACCACCGAAAAAAGCTTGGCCCCCTCTTCCCTACAATCCCCCTTCATGTATTTA
>JAUBOD010000279.1:511977-522814 GCA_032353885.1 Nothura maculosa | reverse complement strand
CTGACATTCCTCGCCAATTCTAATTCCACCTGGGCTTTGGCCTTCCTCATTTCGCATCTGCATTCTCTGGTAATGTTCTCTGGTAATATTCTTCCCACGTGGCCTGTCCCTTCTTCCATAATCTGTATGCTCTTTTTTGTTCATTAACTTTGCCCAGGAGCCCCTTGTCCATCCATACAGGTCTCCTGCCCTGCAAATAAATACTTGTAAATAAATACTTGTAAATCATACACTAGAGAAAAAGCTGCTTTCATTTTGGTACTTATTTTGGACATACATTTAAGAGACCAAACATACATTTGTGCAAAACCTAGGTTTCAACCTGGGAGAAGTGGTTGCTCTGGATAATTTTAACTTTAATAATAATTTCAGTAAATGTAACTTTCATTGCATCTCATCAATTTTTCATCTGAAAAAGATAGAAATAATTTATGAGGTTTGTGACAAACGCAGAATACAGTTTGCTTTAGAATAAAATTCAAAATAATAAATATATCTTAAGTTTGGACCCATTTCCACTCTGATGCCATAAAAAAAAATAGAAAGAAAAAACTATTCTTTTTTTTTAAAGACATTCTCAAGGTATTCAGTGGTAAAGATTCTATTAGATATTCTTGTTGCTTGTGACAAAGCCCAATTATTTTGTTGAATTGTTCTTTTAATTTTATTAATACATACCCACCACTGCAATTTTACTAGAATGGTTTGCCTAATTTGGCATTCTTGTGACAGAATTAACTTTTAATTCCTATGTTTTTTGTTTTAGTTGGTCTAATCTGGCTTCTATATAAAGGCAATATGGAAAAACAATTTCTTAATAAAGTCCTTAAGAAAAAATCTACATCAATAAAGGACAGTTTCCTAAACCTAAATGGATCTTAAATAAATTCTTCTTTATTTCCCCAGCCATCTAACTGAAAACAAGAGCAATATGAGGTACTGTTCAAGCTGAATGAGAAGTTAAAGACAAGCAGACAAGATGATTATTACTAATGACCCTCAGTTATCTTCCAGTTTCATAAGTAACATCTGCCTTTGTTTAACAGTGAAATTTTGACTTTTGTGGAAAAATTTCAGCTGAAAGAAAAAAAAAAAAAAGCAGTAGAAAAATGCAGGGACCAAAAGATCCAGTATTTTCTGTCTCTTCTGAGTATTCCATAATAAATCCAGCTATTATTTGCATTAAATATTGGGCAATTTGGCTAATACAAGCTTTCATCTGATAACTCCCCTTCAGTGTACTGTAAGAAAAAACTTCTACCAGTCATAATTTTTTCCTAGCTAATAGTTCTTAGAATATATCTGAGTTTTGTTTTATTTGTTTCTTTTTTATCAAATGATATTCTTATAGATTTTAATCAGAGACAAAATGCATTCATCTTTAGCCAGGCTTCTGTTTGATGAGATAATGAGACTTTCTATAGTTGGATGGACAAAAAATGTTCATATATCTTTTATTTTTCCAGCTTTAACCAATATATTGTTTCCACACACACATTAGCTCTTCTCTAGGCTTAGAAGAATTTATATTTCTTAGAATTTCATTCTTTAAAGTCAGAAGCAGAGGACTGGTCTAATTCTTTTCATGAGAATAGCAGAGAGATGCAGATTTGCTTCTGATGTTTCCAACTGAAAGAAGGGCTGACCGATCAACTCAAGGAACTATCCAGGGAGGTTATCTCTGAACAACTTAGATGCAGAGAAATTTGTTGGGCAGTGCTTGGATGTGGAGATGCAAGCTGGTGCCACCTGGCTTTTCTATAAGAATCACAGAAATTCAGAATGAATAAGGTTGGAAGGGCCATTTGTAAATCATCTAGTCCAATACCAGTCCCCATTCTATTCCCCTCCAGAACAGGCAGGGTCACCTAGAGCACATTGCACAGGACTTGGTCCAGGGTAGGGGTTGAATATTTCCATATAAGGAGATTCCACAATCCCTTGAGGAATCCTGTTCCAGTGCTCTGTTACCCACACAATCAAGAAGCTTTTCCTCATATTCAAAAGGAACTGCCTATGTTTCAGTTTGTGCCCATTGCCTCAGTTTGTGCCCATTGCCCATTGCCATTCAGTTTGTGGTACTTGCCACAACTTTTTTTTTCATTTATATGCCTGTAAAGTCCTAGCCTCCAAACTCTGCATCTCCCATTGGATTGCATAATTTCTTTTAATCTATATACTAACAGGCATATGTGATGCAGATATCTGAAAGGAAAATACAGATATAGATCATTATTATTTATATATTTTGATTGGAGGTAAATCACAAGATCCCAGAATGTTTAACATGGGAAGGGAACTCTGGAGATCATCTAATCCAACCTCCTTGCTCAAAAGCGCCTTCCAGAATACATCACACAGGAGAGCATCTAGGAAGACTTTGAATATCTCCATAGAAGGAGATTCCACAACCCCTCGAGGAATCCTATTCCATTGATCTGTTACTCTCACAGTCAAGAAGCTTTTCCTCATATTCAGATGGAACTTCCTATGTTTCAGTTTGTGCCCATTGCCTCCTGTCCTGGTGATGGCCACTACTGAAGACAGTCGGGGCCCTTCCTCTTGACACGCTCCCTTAAAGGAGTTCCCTTTTCCTGTACACTGGTAAGATGCACTCTCAGCCTTCTCTTCTTTAGGCTAAACAGACCTGGCTCTCTCAGCAGAGGCTTCAGAGGAAAGATGCTGCAGTCCTCTTATCATCTTTGGTGTCCTGTGCCAGAGTCTGTCCAGTGGCTCCATTTCTCTCTTTAGTGGGAAGCGCAGAACTGGACACTGCCCTCCAGATATGGACTCACCAGGGGACTTGAGTAGGGGACGATTGCCTTCTTCAACCTGCTGGCAATGTTCTTTCTAATGCATTTAATTCCTAATTTATTTTCTTTTAAAACTATTGCATCCTTATCTGACAATATTTTTAATATATGTATTTATATAATGTATGTATAGCTTTGTTATATGCCAGAAAGTGAATTAAATTAAATTTGAAAACAGGTTAGAATTAAATCATCTAGTATTTGGCAAATAGAACTTAGATTTTAGTAAGCAGACAAAATACAAATATATATCATAACAGGTGGAGAAAAGCCAGTGTGACATCTGTCAAACATGACTTTGCTGTTAAGCATCACCATTGACTTTTATTGGAAAGGGCTTGGGATGCTTTGAACTGCAATGCTGTATTAGAAATGGTAAAAGAACACTTGTCAAGATTATTATTTGAGACCAAAATACATTATTGTCAACAATAAGATACAATCCCGTCTGGAAAAATCTGTTCCATCTTCCTTTTGCCTTGATTTTACAAGTCATCAATCTTGAGTATCTTCATTCCTGAATATTCTTCATTAAATGTGGCTTTAAAAAGCCAAATATATAAGGAAGTTCAGATTAATTATTAAGAATTACAAGGTAATATAGTCAAAATAGAAGACATCAATTTCTTAAATTTATTTTGCTATGTGACTGCATTACTCTCTTTTTCTGCTGACAAATTGTGGGCAAAAAATAATAAGTAAACAAAACCTTTCCCTTCAATAATTTTCAGTTAATGTCATGCCAACCCTTTCAATATCACTGGCTCACATAATAGTTTACATATGCCTGTGACACATTTTTTGCTTCATTTGGTTTGTGTTTTTACTAAGAAATACAAAAACCCTTTATTTGTTCATATAGCTGACACAATCAGGTATACAAGAGAAAGATACTAGTATCATGTGTAAGCTATTTAGATGTAGACACTGGCAGCACCAAGAAATCATTACCAGAGCAGAGCAGGAAAAACTGTCATTATTTTCTCCAAGCATATAGAACTCCTTGAGAGAAATAAAGCACCAAGCATAGCAGGATCCATCAATAACTCAAACCTTTTGGGGCCTGAAAGCTTCACAAGCAGTATCAAGCCTCTTTTTTTTTTTTTTTTTTGAGAGAGAAAACACAAACTTTTCATGCCTTTTTATACAAAGTCATATGATTATTACAAAAAAAATTGTATCTTATCCAGATATTTATTAGATAGCATTGGCATGTGGCATCTTTTTCTCTCTCTTTTTTTTAATGTAAAATGCAAATTTTCATGTCAAGAATCTGCTATACATAAAAGAAGAAACCTTAACAAGTATCAACTCTCAGAAGAGTAATATTCGTCATTTAGATGCCAAAGATCTTACTGCTAAGTAAGCTAATGTCATCAATGAAGACTTACTAAAAGCATCAGCATATAGAGATTACTTCTTGTCTGATCGAAATTTAGCTACAAGTTGGAAATATGATACCCTATCTAAGTTACATTATGGAACATATGCCATCAAAGGATAATGAAAAATGTTAAAGATTCATTTAATTAAATTCACTTTTATAACAGTTTCCCAAGAAAGCAGATACAGGTAGTTTATAAACATTAAAAAGTTAGTAATATTTTTAAACCTCACCGGGAGACTGCTTATCATCATTAACTTAAAAACATGTTAGATTGCAGTACCAATCTCCATTGAGAGAAATCTGACTGCTTCTTTGGGACTGAAAAAATATCTTTTATTTATTGTCCTGCATATTTGCACATGCTTAGAGGATTCATAACCATAGCAAAAGCGCAACTAGATAATCTGATAAAAATAGGCAGGTTTTTTGAGCCTGTAAGCTAGTTGTTCTGTGTCATTTTTGCCTCTATCACTGATAATATACAAAATGAAGACATGTTTTTCAAGTCAGTAGTTCTTCTGGGACCTATTTTTTATACAATATTTTCATCCTGCATAAGAATCATTTTTAAAACTGCTATGCATCTCTCACTGAAGGAATTAATTAAATTAATTTAACATGTGTTAACGTCTTGCCAATCTGCATAATCATGTCCTTGTGAATTCTGAAAAATTTCAACATTTCCCTAAAAAAACACACAGTGTCCCCCAATTTATCTTGCAATAACAGACATTTATCTGAAGGCTGCAACAATTCAGAAGTCAACATTCTGTACTTGATAATATATGTGGTGGCTATGAATTAAATGAAAATAAATCTTATATTCTCTGCTGCATTGCCACATTCTTCTCTTACTTGGAATATAAAATTCTTCTCTTATTTGGAGTATAAAATATAACCAGTTCTGATATCACGTGTGTTTTTAATTTAAAAGGAAAGAAAAATGCTGACTCGGTGGAATTTATCCAACAGAACTAACTTTACTAAGATAAAGTTATTTATCGTTAGATTGCATTGGTTAATTAGAACATACTGAGCTAGGAAATCCAGATCTCTCACCCAGAGATCTGGTTATACAGCAATTTTTAAAAACAGTGGCGGTGCTTAAGGAGGGTGGCACTTGGAAATAACAAAATTTGTTGGTCAAATAAAGATCTTCTTTGAAATGAAAGATCTTAGGAATGATCTTAGGAATGAAATACTGCTGAAACAGTTTCACCATGAAGACCAAAAAGAAGAGTTTGTTTAAGAAATGTTTGTCAACTTTTCTAGGACCCATGCTTCTCATAAGATGTACAGAATGCTTTCCTTATTTCTTTCTGAATGGCTTTGTAGGCCAACATCACATATTGAACAGCATGGTTATGCAGCAGCATCCCACTGATCAAGTAACTAATGACAGACAGTATATCTTCTACATGGCTGGACATGTGGGCAACATGTCCAGCCAAACATACATGGACAAACACCTCTTCAGAGTGAAGACGTTAATTAGCAGCATAATTAATACTAAAGTTATTCTGAGCAGGAATTTTGGATAATTAATACGTACAGTCGTCTGACCAGTAAAAAAAGTTCTATTATATCTAAAACAAAATAAGCCATTTAAGAAAAAAATTAAGCCTCAAAATGCAAAAATGAGCTGACTTTTCCAGTATTTTGTACTGAAAGCTTTGGTAGCTGCTGAACAAAACTCAGCCTTACTTAGAGGGTTCAGATAAGAGCAATGCCTCTAATTATAGTGAAGTTGTGATAAAAAAAATACATAGAAGGTATAGATAGAAGGAGAAATAAGTTACTTTGTATTATTCTACAATTACTAGAATATTACAATTAAGCCGGAGACTTGCATATATTAATACACTACAGACGGATATATATTTGATTTTAAAGTATATGTTTCTAAAGCCTGCTGAAAATAAGCATGTGCATAAGACATGCTAAAAATTGTCCAGATGTATACAAAAATCAATTACAAGGGAACAAGGGAATTACAGGGAAAATTACAAGGAAAAAGGAATAAAATATGGAAGAAAATATTAAGTACTCATTATATAGTTATTCTAAGTTTACAGCGGCTTTGGCAATGACAATGCCAGTAATGAAGTCTTGCTTTTCCTACACCTAAACTTCTCTCTCTTTACAACCCAAATTAAGATCTATATGAATAAAATAAATAATGTGGGCACAGACAGAGCAAAAAGACTTCTCCTCTTCTCCTTCCCCCCACATTATGTTTTTCTATCCATCACTTGCAAGATGATCTATTATTTGCATGAAAGTAGAAGAAATTCAAATGAACTGACTATTAGACAATATTTGATAAATGGTAGCAATACACTCAGTAAATGTAACCTCTGACACCTCAGTGATCTTCAAAATGTATTACTGTGAGAGTTTAAGAGACAGCGATGTTTTCATTTTAAGCAAAGAAGGATAAAGAAATACAAATTTTGTCTTAAATCCTCAACAGTATATATTTCATCAGAGACACATGACTTAGGTACTCAGCTGAATATCTATTTCTCCTTTGAAATCTTATGCTTTTTATGCTCATGCTATTGAAGATACAGCTCTTCATTTCCACACAAATGCTTTAAAGTTGTTAACAGAAAATGCCTTGAAATATTGTGTTGCTACTTAATTAAAAATGATGTTGTAAGACCTATGATCTATTTTCCTACATGTGGTGGGTCAAATCAAGCTTATTACAACCTGGGCACAATAACATCATAGTGAATAAAAATAATTATAAAAACAAACATAATCCCACAAACTGTCATTCAAACATAAGCCAAACAAATCCAATTAATTAGTTTTCACTGATTTCCCAGAGGCACATGGCTCTATGGATGTGTACACATGTCTCTGGCTGGTAGGAAGCACACTTTTCTCCACCAGTGAGACTCCAACATTATCACCTGCACTTGATGATTTACTGCAAATTCTCATCTTTTTTCTTTTCTTTCTTTTTTTTTTTTTTTTTTGGAATGCAGTGGGGAGAATAATCACAAAAGTTGTCTCACTAGCTCCAAAGCTCTTAACTATTTAAAACTCAGGCAACCATGCAGGCAGTTCTTCCTTGTAGATGCTAAGGGATTACTACATCACTAGTAAAAGGAAAGTCAAAAGAAAACTGTAGGTTGAAGAGACAGAGAGAAAAATCACAAAGCAATAGGTCATACTAATAAAATTTACACCTTGTCATTTTTTAAAAGAAAATCAGGCCTAACAAGAAAAAGAATGAGCACATTCAGAACAGCAATGTGATTATTATACTTTCTCTTAATAGCTACATTGAGCAGAAGAGACACTATGTGAGCTCTTAGAGTTCAGTTTCTCCCAGTAGTCTACAAATTGTAGATTAAGGTCAGAATCTGATTTTCATCATGTTGCCTAGATCAATGTATCAGCCTTAATAGACCACAGAGGAGACAGGAGTTGCAGAGAGTGCATCTTCCCAGAGAGAGGATGCACAATATGCAAAAAGGTGTAGCAAAGGATTTATGAATAACTATAAAATGAAATGATACAAGTTGGATTATGATGTTTCTGTTCAAGGGGTAGACCTGGGGAAACACAAAAGCAAGTCAAAAATTATATTTTATATTATCTATTCCGGATATAAGGAACCTGGTCCTGTCCAGGAATTTTGAATAATATAATAATTAATTTGAATAATATAAATACCAGGAGACCGAAATATTCATTTTGATTTGTGAAGTACAACCCTCAATCATAGTCCAGTTCAGTGTGTCTATTAGTCCTGTCTACAGGGCTATTTTCTTTGTCCTTGTCAGTAACGTTGGACAGAAAGATTAATAGAGTTCTCATTAGCACATTTCTGTGAGGAGAAGGGTGCAGAATATTTAACTTTCTTTAGGAAAAAGACTGTCTACTACTTACATAGATGGGACTATTTTCAATATGTGTTTTTGAAGTAATTTCTAAGGTATCATGCCAGTTTTTCTTTTTTCAGTACAAAAAGATTATGAATCCATGAATCAATAGGGCGAAAAAAATCACAGAAGATGAATGGTACAAGTTTATTGGTGCTTACCAGTAAAAGGAGAAAAAGAAATGGGATGTGAACTTGGCTAATGTCAAAGTCTACTCATCTGGCATTTTTCACTGGTGCAATTTAGACTATGAGGCGGATTGCTACATTCTGAATAGACCCACGGTAGGAGGAAATACTGTTCAGTCACATAAAATGACCCTAGCTAGGGATAGAAATATTCTAAATGTTTGGGAAAAAGCTCAGGTAATAAACTACAGTTTCTTATAAACTTTTTTTTTTTTTGCTATATCTCTAAATTTACAGTCAAGAATTCATGAATAAACACAACCATTACATACACTACACAAGCGAACAATACATAATATTCTGTGTATCCTTTTTATTGCCTATGAAATTTCATCCTTACACAGTACATTTTAAAAGTTTTACTACATTATATGCATCAATAGTACCATCTAACAGTAAATTTCACAGTCTAATTGTACATTGATTTAAAAAATATTTCATGTTATTTGTTTTAAACAGTTTGATAATTTCAACAAACCTTGTCTTGTGCTCAGTTGGCTTGGCTTTATAAGCCAGCCTGATTTATTATCTACAGTGTACTCTCTCTAGAGTGTTTGCATTCTCTAGAGTGTTTACACATTCTAGAACAATAATTTTAATTATTCCCTCTTTTCCTCATAAGACAAAAGAAAATAGACGTCTCCATTCCTCCCATTAGCTCAGTGTAAGCAGATGCTAGGCTGAGGCCTGACTGCATTTGCAAGATCACAGCCTTAGTGAATGAGAGCTATCATTTCCTCCATGAATGTTTTGCACATATAACTGCAAAATATGAGCACAATTATCTGATGGTAGGAAGCTTCTACGTTTGAAACTTCTGTGTATGGGATGATAAAACTTTCCAACGTTCTTTTCATGTTATTTAGAGTTTCAGATTATGAATAATTTTCCAGTGATCCTGTGGTGATTTCTACTTATTTAATTAACATGTAATATTTACGGCAAAAAGAAATAAGGTGACAACCCAGTTTCCTCCTTCCTCATGTTAGAATACAGATTGATAGTAAAGTAAAATTTACTTTTCTGAGGAGCTAAATGGAATATTTCTTTTCATGGTTTTCAAAAAATCTGCTGTAGTTTCTGAATATGTCTTTTGCTAATGTTATGGCAGGAACTGCTGGGGCAGCAGGAGCTATGAGGGCAGAAGGGAAGGGCCTGCTGCCCTCACCTCACCCTGTTATACATCTGCCAGAGTGCAGAGCAGAGCTGGGCTGGTTGAAGGAGCAGGGGTGGGTGGCTCCAGGGCCATGGTCTGAGGCACAACCTGTTCTGTGATCCTTTTTTTTTTCAGTGTGGTGTCAGTGTTACCTTGGGTCAAAAACACTGATGCCTGCTCTCTCTTTTTGTCAGGAGAGTTTGCTCTGTTTTAAGATCTCTCTATTTGCTTTCATGAGAACTGAAACTGAATGTACATCTTGTACAATTCCACAGCTTGTTCTCTAAATGTTTCACCATCTTCCTCTTCCATCACTCCCCACTCCCCCATCCCCCCTTGCCTTTTTAAAAAAAATATGGTATACCTTTTAGTTCTGCTATCTCCATCCAGCAGCATTCAGGAATGAACTCGGAGATCACTGAACTTAATTCAGATCAAAGGCTTGAGGCAACTAATTTAGCTGCTGGATTTACTAAGTAAATATTATTCTTCAGGATAAGTAGTGGTAAAGAAATAGGTCTTTTAAGAGTAGAGAAGAAGGAACCTTCAAATAATTCACAAGGGTGCTGGAATATTAGTCTCAGACAGCTTTCAGGCATAGATAAATTATAATAAAATATTTACATGCTAACACAAGAAGCATGAAGGACAAACAAGGGGAAGCTGAAAGCTGTGACCAACACTGAAAAAATTATACAGGAGTGTTGACAGAAACATGATATAAAAGGTGCTTCATTAGCTAGTAAATATGGCTCAAATAAAACTTTAGTGGTAATTGGAGACACTAAGGCTCAAATAAAATATACAAATTCATATTACTGTAAGGAAAATTAGAATTTTGACATGGTAGTCAGAAAAATAGAATAGAATTCTGAGGAACATGTAAGAATCCTTTTTAAACATCCCTAAATTTATTACAAGCTGGTTTAGATATGATGAATTCCAATGCTCCCATTGAAAAGTAATATCTTTTCTAAGACCAATTCTTAGAGTTTTGAGAGACTATGTAAGGAAGAAAGAAATTTTTATTTATTAAGTAAGAATAGAGTGTGCAAGCAAAGATCATCAACAACATACATGATTATTATAGATCAAAGAAAAGAATCTATAGCAGAAATCAATATCAGTATTAAAATTCTGACTGAATGGTGGGCGTATAAAATACTATACAGGAACTAATCACTGACACAACTTTTCTATGGAAAACTGCCGACTACCTTGTTAAGCACCTTCTATCAGTTGAATATATTTTATTCTTATACACCATTAACTGAAAAGGGAAAGATAGTAATAAGAGATGAAAAATAATGTCAAAAGCTGCCGCGGACCTTCGTCAGGATTTGGTGCCCAGCGCGCGGGGAAGCACGACTGACTCAATATGAGTGATCAAGGCT
>JAUBOD010000279.1:491728-511877 GCA_032353885.1 Nothura maculosa | reverse complement strand
TCTTGACTGTGAGAGTAACAGATCAATGGAATAGGATTCCTCGAGGGGTTGTGGAATCTCCTTCTATGGAGATATTCCAAGCCTTTCTAGATGCTCTCCTGTGTGATGTATTCTGGAAGGCGCTTCTTGAGCAAGGAGGTTGGACTAGATGATCTCCAGAGTTCCGTTCCCATGTTACACATTCCAGAATCCTGTGATTTACCTCCAAAGGTGAACATCTCCATCACCAGTCAAAATATATTGTGGGAATTTATCATGCTTTTTAGGGGCTCGA
Source organism: Nothura maculosa (assembly GCA_032353885.1). Lineage (NCBI taxonomy): Eukaryota > Metazoa > Chordata > Aves > Tinamiformes > Tinamidae > Nothura > Nothura maculosa. The sequence goes on along the minus strand of JAUBOD010000279.1, from coordinate 511,603 downwards.
TAGAGTACAGAGCTTAGCTAAAGTAGATGATGTAGTGCAGCATAGGGCATAGAGCATAGGGAATGGCGTTCGGAAGATCTCGCAATATCATGGGAAGCTAGGGGCATAATTAATTACCTTACTGATAATCTCATGCCGACTAATTGGGCAGTAGGTGAATCTGGGCACTGTACTGCGAGTATATATACAAATGGAACGACGCAATAAATGCCATTTTGCTACATCCTCATATTGGAGTGTATGCTCTATGACCCTGGGGTGTGTAGAGCCCCAGGTCAGTCCAGCTGGCGAACGAGGCTTGCCGACCTCCGTTCGGCAACAATATATAAACAATAACGATCTACATCTGTATTTTCCTTTCAGATATCTGCATCACATATATTTGTTACTATATAGATTAAAAGAAATTATGCAGTCCAATGGGAGATATAGAGTTTGGGAGTTAGCACTATCTAGGCATGGATAGTCCCAACAAATTTCTCTGCCTTCAGCATCTAAGTTATTCAGAGATAACCTCCCCTGGACAGTTCTTTGAGTTGGTGGGTCAGCCCTTCTTTCAGTTGGAAACATCAGAAGCAAATCTGCATCTCTGCTATTCTCGTGAACAGAATTAGACCAGTCCTCTGCTTCTGACTTTTAAGAGTGAAATTCTAGGAAATATAAATGCTTCCAAGCCTAGAGAAGAGCAAATATGTGTGTGGAAACAATATGTTGATTAAAGTTGGAAAAAAATAAAAGATCTATGAACAATTTTTGTCCATCCCACTATAGAAATAGGCTCATTATCTCATCAAACAGAAGTCTGAATCATACATAGAATCATAGAATCATAGAATCTTCAAGGTTGGAAGGGACCTCTAGAGATCATCAACCTTCCTGCTCAAGCAGGCACACCTAGAGCATGAGGCACAGGGTGGCATCCAGGTGGGTTTTGAAGACCTTCAGAGAAGGAGACTGCACAACCTCCCTGGGCAGCCTGTTCTACTGCTCTGTCACCCTCACTGTCAAGAAGTTGCCCCTCACCTGCTGTTGGAACCTCCTGTGCTTCAGCTTGCACCCATTGCCCCTTGTCCTATCATTAGCCACCACTGAAAAAAGCTTGGCCCCCTCTTCCTTACAATCTCCCTTCATGTATTTATACATGTTAGTAACATCCCCTCTCAGCCTTCTCTTCTCCAAGCTGAACAGGCCCAACTCAGGCCCCAGTCAAGCCTGGTTAAAGGATCACTTTAAAACAGGTCAATCAATTGGTCTTCAAGATGAAGATGCCTTCTTGGCAGAGAAGGCTATGGAGTTTTGTTGTTTATTTTGTTACTATCCATAAAATTGGTTAGACAATAATATTAACCTTCCTAAGAGATGAACACTGAACAGTATGATTGTAAGTGTATGAAAATCCCATTTGTATATCTCCCAGTCATGATCATTCCTTGACCAGTAGATAAAATATTGACTTTATCCTCTGAGATTCTGGTCATGAAGTACTAATTGAGTGCTTATCTATTTTGCCCCTTAGCCTGGAAACAGTACTTTGCTCCTTAATTTAGAAAACAAATTTGTCGTTGAGGTAACGATGGTTATAATAATTAATATTATATAATATTGAGAATTTTTAATCAGTTGCATAAATGATCATAAAGTCATAACATTTAGCATAGGGACAAGAGCCTGGACACATAATGGAGAAGATTATCAAATTAATATATACACTCAAGAGTCTTTAAAGTGGTTTACAAATTTATTATTGGACCTTATTTTCTTTTTACATATCTCCTCACATACAGGTTTGGGTGGGAGTGGTTGGTTTTTAAATGTAATTTTAAGTTCTCTAATACAGTTTTATAAAAAAATATGCAGAGTACAGGGTATATATGCACAAAATAAGATTATTCTTACAGATGTAGAGATGTTACTTATGTATATACTTCTTTAAGGCCAGATTAATATGTACATTCCCACATTACATTTTATTCTCTTTAAATGCAATATTTTAAAATATAAATGGAGACTTAAATATGTAAAGATAATTTTAAATATATAATGCATATCTTTTCAAGAAATTTGTGTGATACAATGATTCTTATCTCTGTGATATAATGAATAAATATCTTTTTACAGGTATTATCTCAAACAATATACAATATTTATATTTAATTGTTCCTAGTTACATAGACTTTGAAGGACTATGCACCATTATTGAAGATTAGTATTAAGTAAACATATAAATGAGGCCAGAAAAGAGTTAATGTGTTTTTATCTACACATTGTACCTGCCTCATTGACTTCTCAGTCTGTCTGCTAATGAACTACATGGTGTTTTAGCAGACCCTGAGGCAGAAGCTGGGAGGAATAACAATCTTGTTAATGTATGTTAAGAAAATCATTACATGATACTCTATATTGCCATGATTCTAATCTGTAAGGAGACAGAGTTAAGATGTTGTGACAAGGGAAATGAATGTCTCAGCAAATGTGAAGAATGATACTTGATCTGGAGAACCTTTGTCAGAAAATTGATGTGTTTTATGAAAACCCTTCCTAAAAATTGCTACTGCCGTTTATATTTCTCTAAAAATCATCTGGACAGTTGCGTATATAATTTCTGCCTTCTTCCAATATCTCCATTGTGCTTTGAAATATAAAATATATTTTTAAAAGAGTGAAGTCTGAATGCACTCTAGTGCTAAAGGTATTTTTTTATTATTATCACTTTTATAAATGCATATATAACACCGCAAAATAATTCAGCACATATGGTATTAGCTGGAACTTTCTGTTTTCATTACCACTGTATTTCTAACATGTTTTTGCTCTAAATCTCATGCCTTATCTGACTCATAGGCACCAGGTCTGAGTACAAGTATTGGGCCTCAGACTGCTGATGCTAATTGCTCGTGGGGACACTGTGCAGAAGCTGGGGATGAGTAACTTTTTAAAAATGCCTGTAGTCACATATGGGGCAGTTGCTTCCATGTCAGAGAGCTCATGTAGGAAAAGCCTGCCCTTGTACCGTGTAATTCCACTGCTATTTGATTCAAACATGGAGCTTTGTTACAATATGACAGAAGGTTAAAAGATCTTTCTGCACTTTGCAAACATGCTCATGCTCTACCATGTCCTTCATGGTGATGTTAGTGGGTCATAGTGTCTGTTTGACACTAATTTGATAGCATCTATTTTGCTGACTGAAGTATGGGAAAACATCCTGCAGTTTTACCTGCAAAACTTGGGTCTTCTTCAAGGCCACCACTGAACAGATGGCTACAGAGACTGAAGGCAATCAAAAGAAATTGTCGGTCTTTTAGGGATGGATTACAGCTTTCTAATTATGCAAGATGGTTTCTTTGGCCTCTTTATAGTTGGTGCAAAGTAACAGGCAGTTCCAAGATGTAGAGCTATTTTGACATTTACCTTCAGAGAAGATAAAATGTGCCCTAGAAATGATAATTGCTTGTGACTGACTCAAACAAGAGATGATAACTAGGGCAGCATTCAGTTATTTAAACAAAAGTGCCTAGTACACCTTGAGATACCATCTTCTTCATATGAATCAGAGAAATAAAATATTTGATTTGCTTTATAAGGGTCTACCGCCTTAAAAAATGGAATACAAGATGGGTGGATGAATACCAAAGAGGACATTCCAAAGAGCCTAAAATGTTACTAGACACATATGTTTAAGAAGATTAGTCATGTTTCTTATTTGTATTTAGATAACTAAAATGTCATTTTTTACACTGGATCAAATTAATCTCATTTCCAACGGTGAAATGAAAAGCCCTCATTGTTGCTTTCCTTTATTTTTACTTCCATTTTTTTAAAACTCTTTTCTCAGACCTTTAACTTTTACTAGAAAAAAATTACTGCCATATCTTTTTAGCTAGAGTGTTACCACTATTTTCTGTACTGAAATAGGTTGCTGTTTTATGTGAGGATTTCCTGGGGTCTTTTACATACAGGGTGGTTGTACTTTTGTGTCTGTTTCAGCACTACACTGATGTAACCCTTTCTTCTTGTTCAAATACTTGGAAAGCTCTAAATGCTTCCAGTTTTAAGAAGGTTTAAATAACTTTGTTTTTATTAATTTATATTTTTACTAACTTAATCATAGTATAAATTGCTGCAACTTTAGTAACTGTAACTACTAAACTCTTGCCTAGAAAAAAAATGCATTTATAGAACTTCACCACTTAGTTTTGATTCTAGCTTTATCACTTGCTCATTTTCCCCAAGAAGCATTAAAGCTTGACTCTAAATATTTATTTATGCTGGAGGTAGGTTTTGTGACTCTATCAATAGACTTTTTTTTTTTTTTTATTCAGTGCTGTTCATTGTGGTGTTCTGTATAAGTCATGTCAGGTAATTTATAAAGCTTTAGTCTCCCAAATAAAGCAATGCAAATATGCAATTTTTTATTTTGGTAGAATCATAGTGGCATTTCAACTGAATCAAATTTTAATTTTCATTGATTAAATATTACAAAATAAGTATGTTTCAAGAATAATATATGATCTTAACATTTTTCAGAAGATTAGCTATGCTAATAATATTTTAATAAACTATTGCAGAAAAAAATGGGTTATACCTTTGCAAAAAATGTGAAATGTGTTTATTTCTTCAGGGTTATTCACAATCTAAAAATGTTTCATGTTTCTGAAAATTTTCCCAAATCCTATACTATATATACATAGAGTCAGAGCTGCTCAACTTAATTCATGGATAATTAAAGAGAGAAATTATATTACCATAATTCCAAAGAGAAAGATAAAAGAATACACTTTTAAAGTCACCAAGATTTATTGTTCATTTTTTTTGTCATGAAAGGAATGTAATAAATACTGCAGCCTATAGGCCTAGTTGAAAGCTAATTACTTGTTAGCTTGTGTTATGAAAGAGTCCTTAACCTTTTTTTTGGGGGGGAGGGGGGGGCGGGAAGGGGAGGGAGCAAAATCATTCTTTCAGTGTACCTTCATTGGAGGTGGTCACAGGTGATATTCACTAGGTGCTCAGCCCTGCAAGGCAAGGCCAAGCAAGCAAAGCAAGGCAAGGCAAGCAAGGTAAAGGCAAACCTCATCCCTGCTGCCCTGTAGTGTTCAGCTGCTGCTGAAACATGCTTTCCTGAATGCTGCTATTCCTTTTTTTTCCCTCTGGTTCCTGAGGAAAATTGCAGTGTCATAACTAAATAATAGCTCAGACATTAAGTCCAGCCACTGCGGCCTCGACTGCGGGTTTGTCCTATACACAAGCTTCACATTAGGTGAAGCTTCAAGCTCTCTCTAAGTTTTATGTATTTTATTTTTTAAGAAATATTTCAAAGTTATAAGGCAGCTCAAGACCTAATTTCAGTTTGGCCCTATTATGCATTCTTTTTGAAAGCAAGATTTCCTGGGTGCATTAATACATGCACTTTAGTTGCACAATCAAATATTACTATTGCTACCAAATTTCTGCCTTGTTCAGTGAACATAATACCTACATGAAAGGTCAAAATTAAGTTTGTAGAGGCAGTTGGAAGGCTGCAGCTGAACATGAGGAACATGTACATGCATGAAATTCCAAATTTCAAGTCCTGTGAACATCTTCTGCCCCTCTGTGCCCAGAAATAGCCCTTCATCATGAACTGCGGTGGAAATAGCAACACAGTGCTTTCCGAGGGCCCTCTTAAAAAAACATCACCAAGAGTAAGGGATGGCCCATATCGTGCAATGCATAAAGAATATCTCCTCATGAGAACCGTTCAAGTAGAAGTGAGATCCTGTGAACCATGAGTGCTTCCTAAGTACTTCCTAAGGTGTAATTTAGCCAATAAGGCAGAACACAGAGAAGAGATGAAAAGGTCATAGAATCTGAGAGTTAATTTCTGCTACACCTTGTTATATTTTTATTTATTTATTTTAATTTTGCTTTGCAAATAAGCCATCATGGATTTCTGAAAATAAATACTATATTTCCTTTTAACTGCACATTCCTTTCAATGGATTTTAGTCCTTTTTTTTCCCTGCCTTTTTGTCTATTTTACCGTTATACAATAAAGCACAGTAGTTTAAGAAATGCAGTTGGGAAACTTCTGTAGTTTCTGAGTAGAAAGTCTGGATATTACTTTTGAGTAGTAGTCTGGATATTGACATGATCATTTCAGAGGCTAATCATCCAGTCAAGCTATGTGGCAAGGTACTAATTGGGCTTTTATTTTTTATCTGCTCTTGATAAACTAACTTTTCCCCCTCTATACTTAGGCTCATTGAATAATATTGTATGAAGATAAGATCTGTGATGAATATACACAAAGGAAAACATGAATGTGTGCGAGTGCAAACCTTTTACTTGTGATAGTCTATATTTTTATAAGTTATAATGTCTTCTGTCATATTTTTATTAGGGGTTAGGATGGCTTTTAAAGAATAACTTTATCTTAATACAATGTTCCCAAGTTTTAATTTGAAGAAAGCATCTCCTGATATTTTCCTTTTTAAAGATGATCATCAGTTAACTGTCTTTATAAATGGATAACCATTGAACCATGACCAACAATATCTGAATTGAATCCGTTAATGCATAGTTCATTTTCAAAAGCAAGTCTTCCATAACTTTTTTGTCCTCCACTCTTACATAATTTGCCACATTCTTTATCATACATGAAGTACAACACCTTGTACATTAGGTCAAGCTGCTTGTGATTTTTTAACTAACAGCTTTCATTGTAACTTTAAACTTACTCTGAAAACATTAACTAAATTTTGATCAATACTTATCACAGATCTGGAAGATTCTGATTTAAATGAGAGATGGACAGACAGATTTAAGACAGATTTACAGACAGATTTAAGACAGACAGATTTACAAATACACATGACTGAGGGATCAGAATTTTCCTATTAAAAAGTCAGGTCAGAATATCTCTGATGTCTGATCACTGCAGGATATTAAACTTAACTCCTTTTGGTGTTCCTTTTTCCTTTTGACTATGCCAGGTGTGCCCTTCTGCCTACTGTTATTTCAGCTTTCTGGCCTGTCTTTGTGGTCATGTACTTTCTATTTTGTCAATAGATAGTAAAGGGACTGGGAATTGCAGATAGCAATAAAAGGAAACTGAAGTGGCCTTTAATAAAATATAAACAGAGAAGCAAAAAATGGAGATGGAAAGATTAAAATATATATATATGTTTGAGTATAAAAATGAGACAGTAAGAGAAAGGCAGAATGAAAATAGATGAAGTAGAAATAATAATAAAAGCATAATTTCCATTTTAGCAAAATTTATAAATGATATATTATAATACATTATTTCAGAGCACTATTCGTATTCACAAATTTTAGGATCAACATTAATTAGTTGATTTGACTTATATAAGATTAATTATGTAGTGACTTGTAATAAATGTGATCATTTCTTGTTATGATCACTTCAGCATTTAATATTTCATACGAACTTGATTCATATCCTCTGTATCCTCTGTATTTACTTATTGCTAATAAGAAGATTACAAATGTAAACACTCCATGCAACAATCCTTGCTGCATTTTCAATTCAGGTGAAATCCTATCTGCACTTCTACTGATAGGAATGTACAGGAATTAGCTAGAGCATTGCAGAGCTGCATTTACATGGCAGTCAGTTTTGAACTGTCACCCAAAATTAATTCCTGTCAGCTCTTTAATTTCCAAAGCAGCCTTTGTTCTGTGTTCATCATCTATTATGTAAATGGACTTCAGGTTAAAATAACTTTTAAAACTTTTGCCTTAAAAAGGCCTCTTTCCTGCCTACTGTCACTGAGTAGGTATTTTTGTGTATATGTAATATGTTTATATTAAAATAATCATAAAGGAAAGTACATATAGATAGTGAACTTTTGGAACTTGCTGTTAGAGCAAACTGTGGAGGCAGGCAGTAATAGCAGGCTGAGAAAAGACTTGGGGATATTATATTTCACATGTGATGCCCAGTGGTAGGTATATACTAACTAACATCTTTAATACCACACTGTAGACGTAGAGGAATACACAAAGAATAGAAAGGGGAAAAAAAAAATGGCCAAAGTTCTGTATTTTCCTGAAACTATGTCTTCTACTGCCACTATCAGAAAGAATTTTTTTTTTTAAAAAAAGCCTTTTTAAAGGTTTTAATTTCATTTTTAAATGTTTTCCTCACGTATCTTTCTAGAAATGTTGGTGAAACTACAAATAAGTATATTGAAAACCATTTTGAAAGAAGGAGAATAGTTTTTACTATAATGTCAGTATCTTTTATGAGGTAAAGGTGATTGATAAAGTATAAGAATTTCACTGTCAAAGCTTAATTGGAAGATACTCATATTAAGTGTTTATTTTACTTCTTACCTCATGAGTAGTATTTTAAGCACGTACTTGTGCTCTTGCTTGTGCATTTAGCAAACTAATTTTCAAATCTATTTTCATGTGTTTAATTTACTGTGACACAGATTGATGGTGCATGCTTTTTCATTATAAAAAGTGAGATTTTTGACAGCTATGAAAAAGAGTGATTTTAAATAAAAACAAGTTTAAATTCAACTTTATTTCCTTGTTTCCAGATTCCTGCTGGTGACCTTTGGTTAAAAGAGATATGCATTTACAGTTAGAGAAAAAAGATGCCACATAGACAGTCTTACCAGATTTCCATGGGAATATTTGATCATTTTCAATAAATCTTATTCTAAGTTAAACAAAATTAATCATTCAGAATGAAGTAATTTGTATAAATTGAATGTCAACATCATGCTACAGCTGAAATTAATACAGTTGGGTTACATTAAATTTATGTATGGGAACATTTCCGAACCCATTTAAAGATCATTCTATTGTGAATTAATAATTGAATTAATCTAATTTTTATGGATAAACCAAAACGAACATATCTGATGGCAGAAACACCTAGCAAGCATCGTTTTCTGGAAGCATTGGCCCATTTTGAAGCTTACAGCAGGACCTCTAAATAACCCCAAAAATGATCCACTAAACATTTCCATAAAACACTGCAGCCAGATCCATAAAGTGGATACCACCTTCCACCCGGTCCAAGTCTTCATGTAGATAATAACTTTCCATAAAAGAAAATGAAATATTTTCTGTGCTGTACATAACAACAGAAACTAAAAAAAAAAATGTTGAGCATTGAAAAAAATCATTGAGACAAATGCAAATTACTTCTCCAACCATAAATCCTAACATAGAGAAATTGCATACTCTCCCACCTCAAAAAAAAAGACAATATGGTATAGTAGATAAAACCATAGCTGATAGCTCTAGCTATCATAACTCTAGCTGATAAAACTATACAAATCAAATTAGAATTGTCAAGTGCTCTTTACTTGAAAGAGGAAAAAGACTATTATCTTTATATTTAAAATATGCAGTCAATGTCAAAAAGCTTATCACTGATACTGTTTAGTTTAGGTTGAACTAAATCCTCAAATAATATAAAATGAACAGGAGAGAAAAAAAAAACTACTTGTTAATATGGGACAAAAGATAGATATTCCAAGAGAAGCAGTTTGATCCAGGATTGAAACATCTGAGATAAATACAACAAAATCCACTTAGTTGTATCTAATGCTTTCTAGGTGTGGGAAGATTTATGAGATAGATGGCAGTGGAAGTTGGCATAAGGCTGGTATCCATCATTTCTTCTTCTAGATCTGCAGTGACTACAATAATTCTTCCATGGGATCCTCAAATCTTTTTCTTCTTTTTCTTGGATTTATAGGGTAAGGTATTCGGTACTGTTAAAAGAAGGATTCTTTTTTTAAAAAAAGAAAAAATAAAGAGAGAGAAAAAGCCTTCTGAGCTACTGGATCAATCTACAGTGACCAACAGGAAAATCCCAAACGATCTAAAATTTGATGACTAGATTACAAATCACACTGCAGTGTCAGACTGTATTTTATTTATTATGATAAAACAACAACAAAAAAAACTATTCTTGGCTCCATTTCTTAAAGGAATCAGCTTATTCTGATCCTCTTGAGTTAAGACAGTGTAATACTTTCTTCATTCACTGAAGGAAAGACTAAAGGAATTTCCACTATGTTGGCACCATCTTCCTGAAGGTCTTTTATTTCACTTGCAGTCTTCAGCTCAGTCACATTCCCTATAAATTTGAAGATATAATTTGTAACGTAGAAACATGATTTGTAACTGTATAAATACATATCTGTTCCACTTTCTGTTTTACAAAGAAGGTGAGACTCAGTTGATCCCACTGCTGCTGTGATCCCAATAACTATCTGTATAGATGGATTTAGCACTTTTCTTCTATAGTATACTACCTCTACTTTATTAATACCTCAGTTATACGGTACAGTATGAAGAGAATACTTGCAGTGATATCAGGGACAGGATGATAGACCTGAGTCTAGTCTGGGCTAAAATGAGAAGATATTAAGCAGTACTGAAAAGGCATTGGAAGAGAGGCAGGAAGAAGGCAAAAATAGAAAACAAAAGGGCACCATTGCTTTTGTTCTAATTGTACTTTAATAGTATAGTGGCACCGAGTGAGCTATTAGTGTTGCACCTTTCAAGAGCAAAACAATAAACACTTTTTTTTTTAATTGGCTATAAATCAAATTTTGTCATTGGAGAATATAAAGGATTTTTTTTTCCACTGACAAAAGCAGAAAAAAATCATGGTCTAAACTGACCCTGCTCTTATTTTCCATTCTAATCTAGCATGAGCTTCATTTTGCGGCTGAGCGACTGATTCAGTTGGGCATTAGTTTTCATGACTGGCTTGATATCAGACTTTAAGCATTTGCAGCCAGAGTAGTTTATTTATTTGAGCAGCCAGGGGTTCTGTAGGAGACTGCAGTGCCTGAAAAAATGGAAAGCAGCAAATTAGCTCCTAAGAAGGAGAACTTGGGCCCATAAATTGATTCTACATAGGAAAAAAAGAAGTTGCAATAATCTAATAGCCCTTTTTCTCTTTTTTTGACCTCAGTTGACTCTGACATGAGGAGAGACTATTCTAATAAAGCTTTTAAACCTAACAGCCGTCTTCTTTGCAGAATATTGTTCCACTTCAGTAAAACTTTATTTTACTAGAGGAGAGAACATTAATAATTGCAGAATTTGACCCTATATCCCTACAGACCAACTACGGTTACTTGCTCTTAAAATCAGGACAGTGATATGAATTTTAAAAGGGTAAAAGTTATATCTCTGCTACCCAACACATGAATTATTTCAAATACATTCATCCAAGTATATATTTCCAAATCTGTATATGTAGGAGATCTAGGTACTTTTTAGTCCTGGCATTTGTCTCCAAACTCTGTTTTTCAGAAAGGAAAGATCTGTGCGGACTGAACAAAAATGATGATAACTTCTAACATCTCCAACATCAAGGTTCCTTTTTTGTGCTAAGGCAGTATCAAATCACAGAGATTATTGATCTTGGTCTTTATTATTTATTCTAAGTCATAGCAGACACATTTGACAAGCTTTTTGAAAAACACTTGAGAAATATATGACATAGAATTCTCAGACACAAACAAATCTTCAGAAAAAGAAGAAAATATGATTTTCATACATCTGATATATGAGAAAAACAGAGGAACATCTATGTGTTTTTAAACATCTGGTAAGAATTCAGAGACAAACTGTCAAATCTGAAGACTTGGACTATACATAGAATAAAAATTACTAAAATATATTTCAAAAAAGAAAATTGTTTTAGAGAACAAAGATATATACCAAAAGTTAATGCACTGAACACTAAGTTAGCATTGAGGTCTGAGACTAGTCTTCAATTTTCTGTGAGCAAAGTAACAAACATGTTTGACCTGAAATATGTGTTGGTCTGAACTAACCTGTTCCATATCCATAGCCTGTTTCTGTGCAAAGATCCCTTTCAACTTCACTAGACTTTGGATGAGACCTTTCACAACTGAAAAACTTTTTATTTAGTATGCAGAGTTTAGCATTACTCCTAGTGAAATTTACTCAGAATTGAGATTTGCTCTCTGATAATGCAATAGCAGATAATAGCAATAGCAGATTATAGCAGAAAATGCAAGGGAAAAGTGGTATTGTCACAGCTGATGAACAAATATATAGTACATAGTCTAAGTCCTTTTGACTTCATAACCAACATGATCCAGAAAATGTGAAAACAATATCCAAGTTAGCTAACATTGCTATAATACAGGGCTCAGTGAATACTGAATAAAAGAAGAGAATGCAACCTATATTAAGGATTTATATAATTCATTTCCTTTAAGATTACAGAGAGCCAAATCATTAAAAACAATTGTAATGCAGTCCAAAACCGTCTCTTAAATTCAGAAGGAAAAGTAAGTATGCACACTGTTAAATCCCCTCATGCAGTGTACATTGCTGTCCCAGTAGTTGCCAGGCAATCTCCACAGACAACTACAGGAGAAATGAAGCATGCGTGGATAGAAGGGGTATTCCTTGCACTCTCACAAACACATGGACTTCCCACTCTTTGTGTCACTATGCAGTAGCCAGCTTTATACTGCAATATCAAGCATAGTTCCCCATTTATTCTCTCTGTAGTTGGTAGGACACTTCATGATTTGTAAGTAGTAAGTGGTTCTTACTACTTACTACATGATTCATGAATTAAGAGGCAATGTGTCATCTATACACACAACAGCAAAATTCCAGTTCCCACAGTTGAGGAGGCTGCATCAAGGCTTTCCTATTCATAGTAAAGGTGAAAACTAGTATATTATTTGAAAAACTAGTGACTTATAGCTATTGACTCTAGCCCTTATATTGAGGATGTAATATCATTGATGTAGTATCAATTACATCATATGATGTAATATCATTCTTTTACAAAAATTTCTAGTTTTTTTTTTGCTTCTAGATTTTTTTTTTTCCTTTCTAATAAATTAGTAAATTTAATGCTATAGCAACACTTTCTGTGATGGATCTAATAATCTTAAGGCATTTTTCTTCCTCTAAATTCTTATGTGCCTTGTTTGAGGAGATATATATCAGATGTAAGAAAAAAGTTTGTAGGATTTTAAACAAATATAATTTGTTTTATTTGTTCTCCCAGTTTTCACATCACACAAAAATGAAGTATAATGCACAAAGAAGATGTTTGTATCCCCTGTTTGTTTGAGGGGATAGACACATCCAAGAGCAGGATTTGTCAGAGCAGGATTTATGGCTCATGATATTGACAAAGAAAGATCACGTGGAAGCAGAAAAACTTTTAAAATTTTGATTAATTTGCTTGTGCATAAGCATTTCACTCTGCATATTGTATACAACAATTTTAAGCAATTGTAACTTTCAAAAATAACATATTTTAATTTTTAACAATCTTGCCAAAAGAATTACCTGTAGCCCATTCCTGGAATTTATATCTGATGTGTCTTATGTGCGATGTCAGTGTGTGCCTGAATTCTAGGGTACAGAGAACTACCAAACTTTCATGGATCAATAAGGTCACAAAACTTTAATGATAACTAAAAGAAAAGCAGTTACTTGATAGAATTATCCTAGACTGATTAGTAGCTGGCTTACGTCAACAAATCAGCTAGGTGAAGCTTTGACGTAAAATGAAGGGAATAAAAAGAGAAAAAATAAAATAAAAATAAAAGTTTAAGGAAGACTCCATAAACACACTCCTTGTATGAATGCATTGGTTAGGCAGGAAATATATTGAATAATATTTAAAATGTATCTATCCAATGCTTTTGGTCTAGATTTACTCGAGAGAAGATGCAACTAACAAGTTTAGAAAGAAATTATGCTAGCTTGCATAGGATCAGCTTGCAAAGCATTTGATCTACATGATAGTGTACAGTATGTCTGATATGCACATTTTACTGTATACATGGTCTTCTTCATCCTGTTCCAAATAATATCAAGAGTCCGGCAAAACAGTTTGCTTCATGTGACTGACTGGCAAGTTGATTAATAGGAAATCAATGTATTTTTAACATCTGTGCTAACCTATATATATTTTTAAGATGAAAGGAGGAAACCTAGCTTTTAAAAACTTCAGAAAATAGATCAGTTTATAAAAAGCATCCAACAGCTTAGAGACAGACAAGTGAATGCCACAGTGTCAGCTATCCTATTGTTGGATAAAAAAAAAAGAACCACATTAATTAGTTCCTTTCAATCTGACATGACATTTTATTACAGGAAAGAAAGTCACTTTCCCTCACTTCCCCACCTGCACTCACTACTAAAACCAGCTTAAAAAATGTAAGGTGTTCTGACACCTCACAGTACTCCCTAGGAAAGCACAGCTGGTCTTTTCTGGTAATCTAGCCTGCTAGTAAGTGCTTGAAATCTAGAGGTTAATTGGTTCACACTGACAGCTTTGGCAGGTTCAACTCATTAGCCTGACCAGAATATAGAATATAAAAGCAATATTTTATTGGGAAAAGAGCTTCTGGAATGAGGGTTAAGTGGTTTGGGTTTTGTCCATATAGCTATGTTTTAAGAGGTAGACAAGCTTATGCCTTCTATGTGTTTGTAGTGTCACATTGCAGTGCAACTATAGAAAGCCTCAAGCATGAGGAGTATGGAGATCTGTCAGAGATTGACCTGAGGTCAAGTTTGAAATTGTCATTATGGGTACAAATAAACAGATTTTGGCTGTGTTTGTCTATCTCGTTTTTGGTTTCTTTTAGGCTGCAAAGCACCTTAGAATGCACCTGTGGTTCACTGTTTTGTGCAGAGGTTAATACTGAGTTTGGCCTATAAAAGTTGTAAGAAATAGCATAAGAGTAGGTGTTATTACACTCTGATTCAATAGACTTAAATATCTAAATATTGCTTTTTCTCTAGCAAGTATTGTGACAAAATGAAGAGTGAAGAAAAAGAAGAAGAAAGTAAAGAATCTGTTCTTATGAAAAGCCTGAGTTATCACTGAAAACTGCAGAATTCTCTTTGAGGTTGGGCTGGAGTTAGGAAATTATATAGCCTTCATACTGCCCCACTCCCAACCCTTACTTTCAAATAAGAGCATATAATAGCAATAAATCCACTGCATGCTTTGTAAAGCCATTTTATGTTAGACCAAATATGACTTGACATCTTTCTTTCCTCTTGAATGACTGAGAAAGACATTAAAGTTGTACTTTCTTTTATATAACTTCCCTCTCATTAAGATGAGAGGTTTGTGTATTTTTCTCCTTAAGGATAAGTTTACAAAATGTTTTCAAACTTGCAAGCTAAAATTTTTCTAAGAAACACACTGAAACTTTATCTATTTAGGGCTCAAGAGTAAAAAAAAAAAAAAAAAAAAAAAAAACTTTTTACTTCTCTACTTCTCTGATCTTCAGAGAAGAGAAGGTTGTGAGGTTGTGGGTTGAGAAGGTGTATTTAGAAGGTCTGAGTATTGAAGAGAAGGAAACGATATCTTAAAAATTGCTTGGAGACTTGAAGAAGGTTTTTTCCAAAATCCTAGAGCAAGGAAGAAGGCTGATTACTGTTTAAGGTAATAATAGTTGACCTCATGTATTGGTATCTTCACTTTTATCCTCCCTGAACGTAGTCTGTAAAGTTCTTGAGGTAGTTGTTTTCCACGAGTTCCTTCTTTTTCTAAATCTTCTTCCTATTAACACTATTGTTGATGTTCCAATATTCACAGTAGCTAGAAGTGATAACTCTTTCAATAAAGACTAAAAAGAGAAACATGTGGTTCTTGGAGTATAGCCGAACAAAAAGAGGATTTGGCATTTATTTGCATAGTGTCTTATTCTCATAGTTCCTGATTTATCTCAGATATATGTGGTGTATTTGCTGAATGTCACACTGAAAAGATTGTAGAAAAATAAACTTTTAAAGAGAAATTATATTTTATTCTTATTGTGACTGTACCATTTCAATATTAGCTGAAATATTACTACCTGAGGTGTTATTTTGTTAGATCATATTCTATTTCAGTATAGAAAAGTGAAGGGAAGAGTTTATAGCTTTTATAGCTTTCTAAAGAAGTAAAGAATTTTTTTCACAATATGGTAGCTTTTGTTTCACATTATACAGGCACAAGTGTTTTGTATCATTTCACGGTGACATTCTTAATGGTTACGTTGCATATTCTCAAGAAGTGGTATGGTCTGATGACTCTTAACTCTTCAACACTTGTTGATCAAGCTTCAACACTTGCATCATTTAAGATTGTATTAAGGAAGATGGAATAAATTTGTAATATGTCAATTAAAAGTGAAAAATGGAAAGTAATAAACTTTCTTGGTCTAAATGCAGCAGTAGATCAGAAAAGCTATCTAACCATAACATCTGCTGAAGATCTTAAAATGTCCTTTTTATTAAACTTTGCCTAAGGTTTACTATGAATGTACCTTTTATAAGTTAAAGTTTATGGAAAGCATATGCATGTTGACCAGAGCTGCCTATAGTATAGAACATTTTATTGGATTCAACAACATTATACCCTTTTAATAAGATGTTTTGAATGACTGATAAACTTTGTATCTTATGTCTTCAGATGGCTTCATTTTTTTGTAATTTCCAACACAGGTCCTCTTCTCTAGGTTTTGCTTTAAAAGAAAACCAAGACTTGCTATGTAAGATGCATTGTATGACCTCAATATAATATTTGATACCTTGAAGAGTTGTTGTTACACAGAATTTTAAAAATTGGGATGAGACAGTCTTGTGTTTGTACACAAAGTCTAATTAACAAA
Organism: Nothura maculosa; assembly: GCA_032353885.1. Classification (NCBI taxonomy): domain Eukaryota; kingdom Metazoa; phylum Chordata; class Aves; order Tinamiformes; family Tinamidae; genus Nothura; species Nothura maculosa. Next base: position 494,948 of record JAUBOD010000279.1, on the reverse strand, counting down.
ACACACAAGTAGCTGACTCCTATAGACATGCCTGGGAGAATATGTGTAGTAGAATGTGGTAGATTTGTGAAAATAATGATGTAAAATCCAGATCTCTAGATCTGATCTGGGAACCGCATCCATTAGGCTATAGCTCCACCTGCGCTATGTTGGTATGGAACACAGGCCATGTTGGTATGAGCAAAGTTGTATGTCCATGTACTAACATAATACGGATGTACTCATAATCTCCAGAATTATTTTTCTCTAATATCAGGTGAGTGCTGAGATGACGGAAGATGCTATATAGTGTTGTTTGGAGTTGGGCAAGCTTATAGCTTCATGATTCAGGTTCCTTCTCATTTAGGTTTCTGATTGAATTCAACTTCAAAGACAAAACAATGGCATAAGAAAGAGCTTTTGATGCAAATTCATATCAAGTTGACATGTTTGAAGTAATGTGTACTTTTGGCAAGTGTGGATAGTTAGAAAAAGCTTACTTTCTTGGTTATTATCAGAATTAATTTTTGTCATGCAGGCACAAAGCGAGATTACAAGTTATATTGTTATCTTGACAAGCTGATTGAGAAGTTAATTTTTAGTGGTAGAAAGATTTCCAGATTCCAGTAGTCACATAGCTGTACCATAAACTGCTTTGAAAATGTAAAGAAATTAATATGAAATATCATTCAAAACAAATGTGTGTGTGTTTTTCCCCTAGTTAGATTAAAATTTTAGCTTGAATATAAGTATAAATCTGTTTATCTTGGTATAAAGAATAACATTATTATAAGTTTCTTATATATCCTTTTCTTTCTCCCTTTTCATTACAGAGAGGATAAAAAAAAATACATTGTCTTATCCTCCAAAATGTTATCTTACTGGAAAAAAATGCACTCAAAAAAATTCTACAGAAGAATTTTACATTTCCTTCTTGATTTTATTAATCATTCTTGCAGCATGACTTCTGGAATTCTGAAGACATATTTGGCTTCTGATTCCCCTATATTTATTTCAAAACTATTGTTATCCTAAATATAATTAAAGTTCTCTGTGGTTGAAGGGCATTGCAAAATTGTCCTCAGCACAATTTCTTAACATCCTGAGTAAAGAAATGGGAAGCATGGGGACAAAAGAAGTTTCATTCAGGAATGAGAAGGTCCAATGACAGATATAATGAACACAATTTGCACATGTGCATGCACATGATGCAAGTATGCATCACAGCATTCTTGACATACTACAGAAATGCAGATACAAACACAGAAATGTTTGGGAATCAGTTTCTTCAGAATATGAAGATAATTAATTTGGTTTACTATTTCTCAACAGACAAAATTGGAATAAATTTTTGTTTTATTTAGTATAATATTTCTGTGGGGAAATTAAATTATATAGGCTATAGGCTAGCAAGCTTAAAATAATTTTCCAGGAAGATATCAAAATCAATATTGTTGTTCACTTAAAAAGATAAAAAATAAAAGAACTAGCAGTGTTTATGTGTAAGGGTGCCACAAGTGAAGGAGTGAAGGTCTGTCACTGACTTCATTTTTGTTCCCAACTACTATATCTGTGTGTGGATTACATGAATCCTTTCTGTAACTAAAGCTAATAGCTCCTTTCCACTTCCAACTTTGAGAGACATTTTCATTCTTAATTTCGCACTTGCAGTTGTGTTGTTGGATTCTGGTGTTTCTTATATTAGAGCAACCTTCAGTGTTTTAATTTTTACAACTTGAATACTTAGATTAACTCGTGTCTCCAAAGAAAATGCAAAACAATGTCATGTCAGTTTGTGTGTGTGTGTGTGTGTGTGTGTGTGTGTGTGTGCGCGCGCGTGCGCAGATTAAACAAATGTAGATGTGCATATCTATTGTAGTTGGCTCAAACATTTCATCATTTACCCTTATTTCTTAGTTTTAATTTGTTTAATGTGGATTTTGGCTCAGCTACCAATATTTAATCTCAGAAACCCAAATTGTTGTGCACTCCTAATGTTTCCTAAACATTTTGGAAGTAGGTAGTGGACTATGTTTAGTCTTAAAGGATTAATGCTTAATTTCCCTCTGCCGCTCTAAGATCTATTTGAAAGTCATTAGTCACTAATTCTGAAATTACTTTAATATACATTTTCTCAAGTGGCATGGCTTTGTCTTTGGTTGGTTATTATTTGTTTTGCATGTGTTTTGGGGGAAAGGACAAGGGGAAGGAGAAAGCCATTTGTGGCATTTGTCTGGTAGTTCTTTTTAACTGATGTGGTTTCTTTAAAGCCCGCACGTATGTCTAAGTTATTAGTTTGGCTTTCAAATACTGCCATTCATCTGTTTAGTTTAATGCATGTTCAGTAGAGAGTTCTGCTGGTTAAAGGCTCTGCCACTGAGACTTAGAAAATGAGAAAAGAAAGGCAGGTGGGCCCAAGCTAATAATACAAGTACCATTAACTTTCCTTCAGCTTGCAGTACATCAATAGAGCATCAGACCTAATATGTTTTTTATAGTTGTTCTACCACAACAAATAATAAACAAAGCATTTTTTAAATTATTTTTGTATTATTTTATTCAGAAGAGAGTGCTGTTTAGTACTCTGAGCATCTGCAATTTTAAGAGGAGGAAGAAAAGGTGAATTCTTTACTATAATCTGCAAGATTTGCTTCTCCCATAAAGCATATAACATAAATAGGCTAATGTTGCTTTCTTATCAATGAATACTGTATAGCTATATATGAATACCTTATAGTATATAATATTTAGTATGATAGTTAACTAGTAATGAAACTGGCTCTTTTCAGTGTTTTGTTGAATAAATCCACTCTGTACTTGTTAACACCTAATTAAATCTCAGGATAGCAAAATTTGCTTTCAGTTTATAGACAATTTGTTTCCATCCTGTGTTTAAAAGAAGGGGGATTAAATACCATAAGCACACAAGAACAAAACAAATCAATGGTAAACCTTGAGGAAAAACAGTTTTTAGGCAGTATGTCTGCACGATGTTTAGCCACCAGAAGTAAAGGAGATGTGTCAGTAACAGCAGAAATACCATGTGTGTTTTTGAATTCTTGTGAAAGGCATTGGGTAAATTTAGCAAAAAATGATGGTACTGGGCTGAAAATGAGTTTCAGCTACTTCCCAAAATGTTTATTTACCATTTACCTGTGAGTGCAAGAATCACAGAATCACAGAATCTACAAGGTTGGAAGGGACCTCTAGAGATCATCTGGTCCAACCTTCCCGCTCCAGC